>CANXYI011161149.1:0-13165 GCA_948208565.1 Hura crepitans
AAAGTAATAATAGATATATATTTATTAAATTTAAGTAAATAATATGTTATTTTTATCACATTTAAGAGAATAATAAGTTCAAATTTGCAAAATTTAGGTGTATCATCATAAAGTTTAAATGTGAAAAAAAAGTAAGTTTAAGGGAAAAAATATATATTAAACATATTTTTTAAAATTAATTTCCTTGTAAGAAAATTGCTTTTAATAGAGAATTTCCTGACTATTATGTCTCTTCCTGCCCACATTGTAAATTTAATTATATGGAAATTTGTTTTATATATAAGCCTAATGGATATCAATTTAAATCCATGAATCTATTTTTTTTGAAAAGACTCCATGAATCTATTTTTATTAACGCTTGGAATTCAAGCATTTGTTAATATTTTACATTTTCAATTAAAAAATTAAAATTTTATATACTGTGTCAAAATCGAAATAAATTTAGAGGTAATTATCGAATTAAAAAATTCATTAAGCGTAGAATTATTTAAGTCTGAGTTTGAATTGCAAAAATTGAGGTTGGAAAATTAATTAAACAAAGTAAACAACTTAGAGAAAATTAGTAATAAGGATTTGCGCCATGAACGCAAAATGAAAGTACATGAAAATATAGTAGTAGAATGTAGACTAGTAATGGTGATTAGTAAGCAAATGGAGGTAAGAGAAAAAAAAAAATCTTACTTTTCATGCATACATATTTATTTTTTTTTTCAAAAAAATCTTACTTTTCAATTATCATTGATCCTCCTTAATGATATATAAATTAAATCCCTGCTCATATTCATTTATTTTTTTAAAATTTTATAGCATCAGTCGAAAAAATAAATAATTATTCTATTTGTTCCAACATACTTTTAGAATAGATGTAATATCTTATTGTTATTATTATCCATTAATTATAAAATCAAAAAAAGCAATTATTTTTAGGTAGGTGATGGCTACACTGATCATTATTGTTGGCAACGGCCGGAAGACATGACAACATCCCGGCAAGCCTACAAGGTGGACGAAAACAACCCGGGATCCGATGTTGCCGGAGAGACGGCGGCAGCAATGGCAGCAGCATCTATCGTATTCAAGAAAACAAACCCACATTATTCTCACCTACTATTGCATCACGCACGACAGGTAAGCTAATTAACTACATAGACATGTTACATACATTAATGTTGGTTAGGTACACTATTCACCAAAATTCCCAATGGAATTTAAGGTAAGAGACTAACTAAAATTAAAGCACGCGTGTAACTAGTTAAATATGATCTAAGATTAAAATTAAAAAAATGGTTAATATATGCAGTTGTTTGAGTTTGGTGACAAATATAGAGGGAAATATGACGAAAGTGTGAAGGTTGTGAAAGGGTACTATGGGTCGGTGAGTGGGTACAAGGATGAGTTGTTGTGGGCTGCGACATGGCTATACAAAGCCACCGACAGTAAAGTTTACTTGAGGTATGTGTTAGAGAATGGCTTTGGATTTGGTGGAATCACTTGGGCCATTACTGAATTTAGTTGGGATGTCAAGTTTGCTGGTCTCCAACTCATTGCTTCCATGGTATTTTTTTTAATTCTTTCTTATTTTTGTTTATTCTTATAATATATATGGTTCTGATCGAAATTTGATCTTGAAGTATTTTTACTATTTTAACAGAAACATATTTAGACTTGAGTTTTTTCAAGTTATTTTTATTTTTATTTTTTTTATTGAACTCATATTTTGATTTTACAACATAACTTTTGTTATTTTATTCTTATTGAGCCTTTAGTAGACACAAATATACATATTAAACTTTTGCATTTTTCACCTAATAAAAATTTAATGTATATAATGGATTAATAAAAAAAATAAAAATGTAAAAACTCAATATTACAAAATTAAAACATATAAATTTAATAACATGCCCCTACAAATACATTTTCCCTACTTTAATCTTGGAAAATACTGCCGACTTATAGTTTGTTATTCTGTAACACGCATGTTGAAAATATGTCAACAAAAGAAAACAACGATGTGATGGAAACATTTTAGCACAGTTCAATAAAAAAAGGGAAAAGAACAAGAAAAATCTTCTGAAGGGTCAAACAGCTTCGTTAAGTATTTTTTTTTTATTAAATAGTTACTCATAATTTAGATCAATTTCATTCTCAAACAATTAATAATGGCTAAATAAGTTTCTATTTAATTAAAAATCTAATTTAATTATCGAAATACTTAATAATTCAATTTGTGATAAATTATAATTGTTTATTAAAAAAGAAATATTATAATATAAACATATCTATATATTTAAAAAATCCATCCTTAATAACTTTGATTTTTAAAAGGCTATTTATTTAATTTTGATTTTTTATTTTTTTTTCAATTCCAATAATTTGAAGGTGAAATTGACCCGATAAGTCATAAAAATTTATTTGGCTATTAAAATAAATTTAAGACTTATTTCACCTTTTACTCAAAATACAATTTTAATTAGTCATTAATCAGTTTTGATTAATGTATAATGCAGCTATTAAATGAAGAGAAGCATGCAAAACACATGCACATATTAGAACTGTACCGTTCAAAAGGAGAGTATTATCTTTGTGCTTGTCTTAACAAGAACAATGGCACTAACGTGGATCGCACCCCCGGAGGCTTACTTTACACCCGCCAATGGAACAACATCCAATACGTATCAACAGCTGCATTTCTTCTCACAGTTTACTCCGATTATCTCCACTCATCAAGTCAACGGCTCAAATGCGACCACGGCACACTGGGACCACAAGAACTCTTAACTTTTGCAAAATCACAGGTTGATTACATACTAGGTGATAATCCAATGGGCATGAGCTACTTGGTTGGGTATGGCAAGAATTACCCAAAGAGGGTGCACCATAGAGGTGCATCCATTGAATCATATAAAGGGAACAAGGGTTTTATTGGGTGCACACAAGGGTATGACAATTGGTACAGCAGAAAAGATCCAAACCCTAATGTTCTTGTTGGAGCCCTAGTCGGTGGGCCCAATAAGAAGGATGAATTTTTAGATGAGAGAGGAAATTATATGCAAACTGAAGCCTGCACATATAATACTGCAAGTATAGTTGGGGTTTTTGCTAGATTGCATAGGTTAGAAGAGGATAATTTGTATTCTAATCCATCATTAGTAGCTTCTATCTAAAATTAATTAATTCATTAATATTGCTTCCTTTTTCAAATGACAATGGAATAAGTATCATATAAAACATAAGAAAGCATTTATGAAGTGGCTACGGTGTTGATTGAATATGACCTAACCAAACTTCATTTGTTTAAGGTGAAGAATTAGATTTGAGCATTTCATTTATTTATCTAATTTTGCATATTAAAATTTTTAAAATGGAAAAAAGATAACGATATTATTATTTTGAATTAAACCAAATTCATATCATTTTGATATTTAAAATATTTTAATTTAATTTAATTGATTAATTTGAATATATTAAATAAATATACAACAGTATTTATATGTAAAAATTCGAATTTGTATCGTTTAAAGAAAATAAAATAAAAAAAAGTATAGGCCATCCTATGACATGAATTTCACTTCTTAAAATTATATAATTACATTTTCGATTCACCGACTCTCATATTAAAATGGCAAAAACTATGTTCAACACTTTTTTAATTTTAGTTTCCAAAGTGCATTGTGTTATTCAAATAGGGATTGAATAAGAAATAAAGTGATAATTCGGCTAAATAAATATCCATATTCTCGCTAGTTAAGGAAAAAAAAAGAGAGAAACAAGTAGGAGCTTGAAGATCTAGTTGAGCGCATCGATAATATAACGGTATCTATTTTAATTATTCAGATTCATAGCTAAAATCTCAACCAAAAAAATGTGCACAACTATTTGTAGCTTCTAATAAAATCTTTTAAAAATGAAAACCTAATTTTAAATATTATTCTTATTAGCACAATATAAAAAGAGTCTTAAATATATACATACTCACATATACAATCATCAAATAAATCAAAACGATTAATAATAGAGATAAAAAAAATAATCATCCCCTTCTGCGATAATCGGGACCAGCTGGTTCATGTTCTTCAAACCTTTTCTTGACCGATTGAACATCTCCATGGTCAAGGGTAGCTTCTTCGCCGCCGTCGTATGTCTTGTCGGAAGTCTGACTAGCAACACCCTGCTTCTCCGCAACATGTTTAGTCTCCATCGCCTTTGCCTTTTCCTCTGCAACTCTTCTGAATTCATCAGCTAGTGAAGGTGCTCTCTCTTCTTCTTCTTTGCTGCCTTTCTTATATCCCTGTAATTAAAAATCTTCGCTAATTAAATTATCACTATTTGTAAGAATATATGTATATGTATATACCTTGACAGGATGGTAGAGCTTGGGTGCTGAAGACCTCTTGGTGAGCAATGGTCTCAAGAGATTGGTATTAGAGATGGGACTGCTACCCATAGTAAGTATGACTGCAATGAAACTTGGAGATAAACTAAAAAGAGGTTAGAGAATGATTGCTCAACCATAAAGGAAAGAGTTTTGGAAAGACCAATATAGAAGGAATTAGTGATAAGATGATGCTTATGTCTCTTTGTGGCAGCTTCTCCATAGACCACGTGGTCATGTTCGAGTTTGCCATTTTTCTTTCATTCATGCAATGCTTTTTTATGTATTTATTTATTTGTTTATTTATATTTAAATATATTCTGGACGAACAATTCAGGCTAACTAGACGCGAGTCCCCACATAATTTTTATTAGAAATTTATTTAAAATAAATTTTTATTAAATTAAAAAATATATTAGTAAATAAGAAATTAAAATATTTTTGTAATCCTAGGGACATTATTAAAAAAAATTATTTGAAATAAAATTTTACTGAATTGAAAGGGTGGTGATTAATATTTAAAAGAAATAAAAAAATTAAATTATTTCTACAGGTTCATAATAATTACATTTGGTATGCATTACAAAAAAAAAAAATTTTAAAATTCTGCGGGCGAACCGTTTAATGAAATTTATTGTAGATTATTATTTCGCAATAGGTTAGTGACAAACAAAATCCATTGCCATATCTTTGTTGATTATTTTTCACTATGAATTTTAATCGTCGTGGTAACTCTGTGATGAATCTTTATCCGTCGTAAATAAAAAATTTTATTGCTGTTTTTAAAGCTGTCACGATTTAATAAAATTTTAAGATCTACCGGCCATCATAAATTTGCTATAGCTTTTATTAAATTTTATTTTCACTACGAAAAATTCGTTGTAGTTTAAAATAAAAGATTCTTAAAAAAAAGATTTGCTATGGCTAATATGTTGTTGAACCATTGCAAATTATTTTAAAATTAAAAAAATTAAAATTTTCTATTTGAAATAACCATTCATACGCCATAATATCAAAATTGATATTAGTAAATAAAACATAATAATAAAAAAATATATTATAATGAGATACTAAAAAGAGTAATTAAACATAAAAAATTACAATTAAAAAATTAGTAAAATTTAGATTATAATGAGTCTCGAAGAACTCTTTTACTATAGCTAAGACATCATGTTAGCTTGCAGCCTTAAAGGCCCTATCAACTCCACAAACCATGAGATCATTTAACCTTTACTTTTGCAAACAATCATAACCAAATTGAGTCTTATCATATATCTATCAATCATTTTTGTCCTAAAGAAGGCCTATCTATATATGAATATACAAAATTTGACCCAAGATGCCTAAACAATAAAGCTAAAACAAAATAATAACTAAATCAAAATCATAATTCTCAATAGTAGCCTAAATATCATTCAGTGGAATAACTATATAGCTAAGGGTGAGTAAAATTAGAACCGACTCAAATTACCTGAATCACTCGATCCGACATGAGGAGTTTGGATATGGTAATTGGGGTTGGTTCAACACAAGAAATTGAGGGGATTTATACTGGTAATTCAAGGCTATTTGGATCGAGTTAAAACCTTACCTAACCTGAATCAAATCAAATTAATAACTAGGTTTTCTTCTGTGATGAAATGATGTTGTTTTAGCTCCCCCACCTTCATGACACAACGTCATTTAAGGCTACATAGATTAGGGGTGAGCAAAATCCGAACCAACCTGAATCGCCTGATCCGACCTGAGGGGGTCAAGTCGGGTTAGGTGATTCGGATCATTTCGGGTCAAGAAATTAAAGGGATTTATACTAGTAACTCTATGCGATTCAAGTCGAGTTAAAACCCTGCCCAACCTAAACCGAACTACATTAATAACTAGGTTTTCTTCTATGATGAAACGATGTTGTTTTAGCTCTACACCTTCGTGAAATGGCATCATTTAAGGCTATAGAGATTTAGAAAATAGGGCAAGACAAGAATATACAAGTAGACGCACAACAACAAAGAGCAAACTAGTCCACAAATCGGAATTCCTTAAAAATAGAATCCCTAACTCTAGTTTTTGAACTTTGGCAATTTGTCCTTCACCTACTGGTTGCTGTTATTTGCTGTACTTGCAACTCGATTGATCTACATTTGTTGACTGTTGTTCTCTTGTATTCGACATTCGATTACCTTAATCTGATAACTAATAAGGTAAGTCTTTATCTTTTTGTTGTTTATTTGATTTGTTATTTTGTAGACAAAATAAGATTTGTAGACAATTGAAATTTGGTGGTTTTAAGGAGGATATAATAGATAGGGTTGAGGATGAGGGCCCGAATGTGGAGAAAGGTGAAATTTTAGTTGACAATAAGACTTTAGGATTGAGGACTAATAAGATGGAAGGAAAATTAAATTAGCAAAAGTGGGTGCTGAAGTGTAATTGGTCACCACATTCTCATCATTATGCAGCAAAAACTTCATTTGGATTGAGCTTACAATGTTGTCTTGCTGACAATAGAACACGTATGA
The DNA here is from genome assembly GCA_948208565.1 of Hura crepitans. Lineage (NCBI taxonomy): Eukaryota > Viridiplantae > Streptophyta > Magnoliopsida > Malpighiales > Euphorbiaceae > Hura > Hura crepitans. The sequence goes on from CANXYI011161149.1 coordinate 6,889, forward strand.
GACTTTCCCAGCTGTACTGGTCTCTCTTATACATCACAAGTTGGATTCTGATAAAATATATTCTTACACATTGGCTCATCCACCTTTTATTCATTATTGCTGATAATCCAACAGACGTATGTAAGGCTATAAATTTTTGAGTGAGAATAATGTTGATTTTATGAAAAAAAGATTAGAGGATCAAGCTATGAAGGAGAATTTACTACAAACTTTTGAGAGATAATAATGTTAGTATTGAGTGAGAATAATATAGGATTTTTTTTTAAATTAGAGTAGTTCAGGTTCTTAGGTCAGGACTTGAATTTTTTTGAGTTTCTCAATTTAGACCCCAAATTTCATTTTGGTTCGATTTAGGTGTTAAGGGTCATCCAATTTTAGGTTCGGGTCTTTTCATGTTGAGCCGATTTTTTGACCCGACTCGACCCATGCTCATACCTAAGTCATAGATTTAGAAAATGTGGTAAGATAAGAATATGAAAACTAGTCCACAAGTCAAAATTCCTCAAAAATAAAGTCCCTAACTCTAGTTTCTGAACTTCGGTGGTTCATCTTTCACCTATTAGCTGCTGTTATTTGTTGCACTTGCAACTCGATTGATCTGCATTTGTTGAGTATTCTTTTGCATTCGACATTTTAACTACCTCAATTTGATAACTAGTAATTAAGTCTTTTTCTTCTTCTTTTTTATTTGATTTATTATTTTGTAGATAGAATAAGGTTTATAGACAATTAAAATTTGGTGGTTTTAAGGAGGATGGATTAGATAGGGTTAAGGATGAGGGCTCGAATGTCGAGAAAGGTGAAATTATGGTTAAACCGAGACTTTATAATTAGGCAATCATAAGATAAAAGGAAAATTAACTCAGCAAAAGTAAAAGCCAGAGTGTAATTGGTCACCATAATCCCATCATTTTGCAGTAAGAACTTCCTTTGGATTGAGCTTACAATGTTGTCTTGCTAACAATAGAACACATATGAGACTTTCCTCGCTGTATTAGTCTCCTTTATACATCACAAGTTGGATTCTGATAAAATATGGTCTTACACATTAGCTCATCCACTTTTTATTCATTATTGTTGATAATCTAATAGACGTATATGGCAAGAGCTCAGTAGGTGTTCTTTCTTATTGTCAATGCTACTGAGGGAGGATTAATTGACTATTACTAAATTGTAATTGAGGGGTTAAGGTTACAAATTTTTTGAGTGAGAATAATGTTGATGTTGTGAAAAAAGATTAGAGGATCAAGCCATGAAGGAGAATTTACTATAAATTTTTGAGTGAGATAATGTTGATGTTGAGTGAGACTAATCTAGGATTTTTTTTAAAAAAAATCAAGTAGTTTGGGTTTTCGGGGTAGGACTTGAATTTTTTTGAGTTTCTTGATTTGAGCCTCGAATTTCATTTTAATTTAGTTTGGGTGTTAAGGGTACTCTTATTTTGGGTTTGGTCAGTTTTTGACCTGACTCGGCCCATGGTCACCCCTCTATATAGCATACTATTTTTAAAAATAAGCGTGAAGTAGCAATAGCAGCCAAAAGCTAAAACTAATTAGGCTAAAGCTGGAAAGCCCTGAAGCAAATTTATTATCAAAATAGAACAAGAATTAAGAGAAAAGGGTGCACACCTATGAAATATCCATAATCTCAATTTTGGGAAATATCCAAGTAAAAGCATAGATATGCCTATGAAACTCCTAGTTAGCATGCCAGACTACCTGAAAAATGATTTCTAATCCTCAATAAAAAGTGGGCATTATGCTTCGTAGTTATATTTGTCTTTTCAATACTTTGCTCTTTAAAAAGAGCATATAAAAAATTCATATGCGAATGTACAATCATCCTTTGAATCACTTTATCCAATGTCTATATCCATTTATGCTTCTTATGTAACATAATGTTAATTAAATACCATAATTTAATGCACTTTGTAATTTAATTGGTATATCTTTGTAATATATCAAGTTAATGCAAAATCTTAGAAATTAAACTGTATTATCAAATTTATGTTCATATTCTAAATAAAACTTTAATTACATTACAAATTCTCAATTCACAATAACTTCAATCAACAACATATGCTCTTATCAACAACATATGCTTCTATCATAATAGGATATTAGTAAATTCAAAAGCAATTTGTAAATGACCATTTGTTAACATCATTCTCATTAGACAATAGAATCAATACACATGATAATCACCTTTAAGAGTTCAAATACTAAAACATATGCAAGTTCTACTAGAATTCTAAAAAAGCATAGCTATTTCAATAATCAACAACAGTTTCACATTTAGTAATAGTTTTAAAACATAATAGAAAATCTCAAAATTTATTTTTAACTACGAATTTAAGAAGAATGTTATTATTTCTGCAAAAATTCAAGTTTTATAAAATTCAATAGAATTTTCTATAGATTCCTAATATGTTCATATAGTTTTTATTGACTTGTATAAGTGATGCTAATTTTGTATTAAATAGGTATATTTTTAGTAAATATATCAAGAGGTGGGATCTAATTATTTTTTTATATATACTAAAAACCTATGAAGCCAAAATTAGGGCTTTTATATTTAGCCCTTTCTTATTTCCTCACCACTAGCCTCAGTCAACTTGCTGCACTATCACCAGCCAGCTAACAAGGTTCCGACTACCAACTTTCTCGAGCGTGGATCTTATGCACTGCTGATGCATCTTATCCTTTTCTTCACATGTCGATGTGTGTGGTGCATTTTATTGGCTTTTTACCTTTCGATTAGCCTAATCAGATCCATCGCCTTATTTCCAGCTTGAATTTTTGATCACTGTCCAGAGGGCCTATCTTGGTACGACATAAATGAATTATTCTTACTTTCTGCTATTCAAAGCTTTGCTATTTGGTTTTATAAGCTTTTTGACTATTTCTCAGCACTTGTGATTTATTGTTTGGGTTTTTGGTGATTGTCTATTTAAGCTCCTATTTTACTTGATTCTTTTTTTTTTTTTGCAATTGGCTATATTTCTAATTTTTTTGAATAATGGGGGAAGATAAAAGAATTGCTACTACTGGTATTGATAACTCATTTTTGCAAATTAGTTCGGTTAAGCTTGATAGCAATAATTATTTTGCATGGTCATGTTCCTGTTCATTGTTTATCAAGGCTAGGGGAATCGAGGATATATTGCTATTACTAAATAGAGAACTATGGTTGATGATCCCTTTTATAATCAGTGAGATTTTGAAAAATCAATAGTTATAACCTGGCTTGTCAATTCTATATAGCCTCATATTTCATGAGCTTACCTACTGCTTGTTATTGTTGAAAAAATCTGGAATGCAGTAACTCTTACATACTCAAAAGTAGGCAATGATATACAAATTTATGAGATTCAGAACAAAGTTCATAATAGGAGTGAGCATGATTCGATTATAACTAAAAATCAAATGAAACTATTTTATTTCAATTGTTTGATTCAGTTTTCTCAAATTCAATTTAAGTTAATTGAAATTTTGCAAAAGCTACATCATTTTAGGCCAAAATTTCATGTTTTATACATTTATCAAAAGTTTGGTTTATTTGATTTATTAAAGTTTGTTTTTTCAATAATTCGATTTGATTTTATAAAAGTTCGATATGGTTTGAATTTTTTCAAAGTTTGATTTTCAGTTATTTCAATTTATTTCAATTGTAACCAAAAAACCGAACCATGCTCTTTCTTAGTTCATAAAACAAAGCAAAGTGAGATGACAATTTCATAGTATTATCCTTAATTAAGCAGTTCATGAAAAGAACTAGATTACTATCAAGATTTTTAAGCAGATTGTCTAGGTGATGTGGTCAAATTCTAAAAATTGATTGCCAAAGAATGGGATTATGTTTTTTTGGCTGGACAAAAACTGAGTATGTGATGCCTATTTTATTGACATCTTAGGATATTGGATGTAGGAGTATTGCATTATGTGCTTAAGGCACCTGTAACTATAAATGATCACACATGCTTATGTTCTCAATACATACATTCAACAAATGTTCATTTACAATATGCAGTCTAAAATATCATTCTCCTGTTCATGTATGAAAATTAATTTTGCAATAATAAATCCAAATAAAATTCCAAACCATTCATAGGTCATTCAAAAGGGCTAACAAACTTATCCAAATTTAACTCCCCAAGCTTATAAGAACTTTATAAACCAAAATAAGTACTTAAAATTTTGCAACACAAGGAAATAAATTGAATAAAATAAAATGTAGAAATGCAAATGATATTATGCTCTAACATAGCTATAGACCCACTTGCAATTCTTTCTCTGTAGATACTGGAGTCTTTAACCTACGCATGGAAAACAACCAATGTGCTAAGCAAGATTTTCTTAAGTGGTATATAAACTATCTATGATTACCACTAAAAAACAAACACAAGAAATAACAAATTTCCATAAATATATACAAGTAACACATTCCTATCATTCCAATAATCATCATAATCATGATTCAATCCATATGCATGATCTTACCTCACTTACCTCACCAGAGGTCATCATATTTCACAATTATCATGCAAGATCACATGTATAATTTCAATGAGATAAATTGCCAAATGAAAAATCACGATACATGCAATTTCAGGTTTAGTTCAATAACATGGAATCATGCTGTGTATGTATAAAACACATTTAATTCTTTAGCATTTATCATTTTAACCTTTTTGTTATATAGCCCAATGTATCCTAGACCACTATAGAATGAATAATGGTTGTACGATGTCCATAGGACTTACACATCTGCACCCACGAATTAATATATCAAATGAACTCAATTACACCTCAGTGAGCTTATGTGGCTATTCCAGCATAATAAATAGTTATATAGTACTTGTGGGGCTTACGCAATTATACTTACAATAGTGGACAGTTATGGAGTGATTGCTGAGCTTATGTGGCTATACTTATGTAGACACTGGGTTTCTAGGGATCCCATGTTCGGATTGCCTAATAATGATGAAAGAATAAAAAAATCCTAATAAATAGGGATATTAACATCCGGTTTAAAGATCTCAAAGTTTTCTTTAAGTCTTTGCCTGACCCGAAAAATCTCATGGTGTGACTCAAAATATGAGAAAAATAGGTGTTTGTGGTGGGTTGAGGGCTCGGGCTGATAGGCTCGAGCCTAATACCTAAAATTGATGCCAAGGGGGGTCAGGAGGCAAAGCCCCCATGGTATAGATTAAAAAAAATCAAAATTTGAAAAATGGCCGTCTCCATAAGGAAAATGACCTTTTTACCTGCCAAAATGGCCATTTTCGCTAAATTGACTATTACAAAGGGGAAAATGGCCATTTTTACCTCTAAAACGGCTATTTTCTACCTCGGGATTCGTGTGTAAATACTAAAAGTTGATTTTCCCAAAGGGGAGGACTTTTTCTCCATATACGCACACTAAAAACTCATAAAAGTTTTTCCAAACACCAATTTTTTTAATTTTTGAAGGTTTTTTGCACAATTTTTCAATCTTTTCGAGATCTTTTCTGAAGGTAACTATACATAGTGGGTCGACCAACCTCTCTTCTATTTCTTTTATTTTTCTTTCTCTCTTTTTTATCCATCTACCAGTTAGATGTGATAATTTAATATTTGTACATTATTGTTGTCATATTTATTTGATTATTTACTTCATTTTATTTTTGTCCATCTTTTTATTTCACATACTAACATTGTAATTTTGTTGTGATACGAGTTGTTTGATTTGTTGGGACTTGATTATCTTTTCTTTCTGCCATCTCATTAAACACTGGTGAAGGAGCCCTTTGTCATTTCTTTTATTTTTTATTCTTTTTTCTGGTTGCTATTGTTTTATTTTTGCTCTTTATTTTCCTTTGCTTATTCTTTTTATCATTGTTCATTTTTTTATTTATTTAGATTGTATTTTAGGATATTTTAAATGTAATTTTATTTTTATTTGGTTAGAATGTATTTTAGGTAATTACCATGTAATCTATTTTTATTTTGATTATTTCCCTATATATTCCGTAAATGTTGTAATAGGTAGAAAATAATTTTTTTACACATTATAAAAAATAATCAAAATCATTTTGTACCTAATTAATTGGTGTTTTGTTAATAAAACGAGTTTTGATTTTTCATAATAAAAGTTATGATAATAAGATTTAATTTCTAAAATTGGCATGCGGGAACCAAAGTTCTCAAAGTAATCAATCACCCAATTTCAGGTATGATATTTTTAACTTCAAGCACTTTATTTGTTTCTGTAAATATGTTTTGTAATTCCTTCTATG
>CANXYI011161183.1:0-18832 GCA_948208565.1 Hura crepitans
GACAAGTGAGTTTTGACTCACTAATGGATGATCAAGAATATAGGGGATGAGTGATACATAGCCATTATGTGGCCACATAAAATATGGCTTTCCCATTATGTGGCCATATAAAATATGGCTTTAGGAAAGAGAAAGGATGAATAGTGTCATCCTCTCTATTTTTGTTCAAAGTTGATTGCTACTCTCCCCTTTCTCAATTCTTCTTCAAAGCCCATAAAAAACACATGGTTCTTCATGGGAGATTAAGGCAAACTTGATTTTATGAGTAGGAATGTAAGAATTTATATAAAAAGTGTTGAATTCAAAGTTTGATAAAAGTTTTCTCTTATGGGTAAGAATTTCCCTCTCTTGAGTAAATGCTTTTTAATGTAAAGAGGAATGTTAAGTGGTGTTATAGTATGTGTATTGATGTTTTGTGGTTGTGTTTGTGTATATTAAAGTTTAATTAGTGGAAAAAGGATCTTGGATACACTTGGTTGAAACTTAAAGAAGAAAAAAAAAGAGGATTTTCAAAGTTTAGGAAGATAAAGTTCATGGTTTAAGTGAAATATCTATAGAGGTTGGTGCTTCTCAACCTAATTGTCTTTATATTAATGTGGTTTGAAGTAGTTTATGTTGTACATATTTTGAGTTGAAGGAATTTTTAATAGAAATAAAGACGTTCATGTGTACTTGATAGATATTGGATATTAATAATAAATGAAATGGTCAAGATTAAGTTTAAACATAGAATTTGTGACTTGACTGAAACTAGTGCTTAAGTGGAAAAGCCTTTTTATCTATTATGACAAGGTAGTAAATGACATCAAAAAAAATTTAAATTACATGTATGTGAATTAATGGTGAAATAGGCTAAGGAAGTGTACTTAAGCCTAAAATAATTTGATAGTTTTATTTATATTATGGCCAAAACATAGTGTTTTAAAAAAAAAATGAAATGAGCTCATTTTCCTTAAATTCTACTATGTTTTTGAAAGTTAAATGTGTAATCAAAGTAAAATGTGAAATATTGAATTTAAAATGAAATTGACGCATTATTATTATAGATACTAGGTTTCTAGAGCTATCATGTTCGGATTGCCTAATGTTGAAAAAATGAATAAGTTCCAATAAATGAGGATCTCAACATCTGACTCCAAGATCTCAAAGTTTTCTCTAAAATTTTTTTAATTAATTTTTGAACATAAGTTTTTGCCTAACTCGAAAATCTCATAGTGTAACTCAAATTGCGAGAAAAATAGGCATCTGTGGTGGGTGCTCAGGCCCGATGCCCAACACTGATGCCAGTGGTACGAAGTATTTAAAAAAAGTAAAAATTGTGTTTAAAATTGAAAAAAATTACATTTTTTACAAGCTTTATGCCGCTAGGCAAAATTGCATCATTTTGTTCTAAAACAGCCATTTCGTGTTCTATTGAAACAGTTGTTTCAGCCTCAAAACGACCATTTCATACCTCTTTGAAATAGCTATTTTGCCTCTAAAAAGATGATGTTATTTCACCAAAGAGGCAGAGTTAGCACATGACTCCTTTTTAGGAGATATGCTTCACTGCCTAAAACGTCTGTTTTGTACCTCGGTCTGTGTGTATATAAGGTAAACCTTGTGTTAGTCTTAGGGGTTGACTTTTCTCAATAAGTGTATAACCAAAAGCTCAAAAACAATTTCCAAATGCTGTTTTTATAATTTCAAAAGGTCTTTACACCATTTATTCATCTTTTTCGAGATCTTTTCCTGAAGGCAAGTATACATGGTGGGTCAACCAACCTTTCTCTTTCTTCTTTTTTTTCTTTCTTTCTTCCATCTACTAGTTAGATATGATGACATGCTATATGTATATTCTTTTTGTTGTATTTATTTATTTATTTTCTTTATTTTATTCATTGATTATTTTGTACATCTCTTTATTTTATTCTTCACACTAATATTGTTTTTTGTTGTCATATGGGTTGTTCCACCTTTTAGAGTTTTGTTTAACCTTTTCTTTTTACCCTTTTCATCAAACATTGATTAAGTAGCCCTTTATCATTCCTTTATTTTTATTTCTTTTTTATTTCTCATTATTTTTATTTTTCTCTTAACTTTCTCATTATTTTTTTATTATTGTTTATTTTATTTTTATTCGGTTAGAATGCATTTTAGGTAATTTTCATGTAATTTTGATTTCCTTTTCTAGGTTAGAATGTATTTTAGATAATTATCATGCAATTTTATTTTCATTTTGATTATTTCTCTGTATATTTCATGAATGTCATAATAGATAGAAAATGATTTTTATACGTCATAAAAAATAATCAAATTATTTTATACCTAATTAATTAGTATTTTTCTAATGAAACAAGTTTTTATTTTTCTTTAATAAAAGTCACATAAAATAAAATTTGTTTTCTAAAAATTGGCGTGCGAGAAACACAGTTCTCAAAATAATCAATTACCTGATTTCATGTATATTAATTTTAATTTCAAGCACTTTATTTATTTCTGTAAATATGTTTTATTATTCTTTTATGTGATTGCATGATTTATTTTAATGCTAAAAGCTGCTTGAGAAAAATAATATAATTATAAATTCAATATAAAATTCCATACTAACTTGGGTTATAAGTAAGAATAAGATTATGAACTGCTCTGGTTTTAGCCCTACGAGGTATTTCCTAGCTCCGTTTTGATGGCGACTAGAAATGGGAATAGCTAAGGATTCCTCTAATTTTCTTCTCGTCTTTCAAGACTCGAGAGGTGAGATTTAAGTTAAGTCTTTGGTTGTTTCAGTTTGATCAGCCTCAGAAAGGAAGGGACGTGAACAATTATGTAATGCCTCATATGGATTAAGTGGCTTTAAAAGGTATAAGGTCATTAATCAAATACGATAATAAACAAGTTTATTATATAAGTCATAGTATGATGTTAAAGAAAGAATTCTTTTTGAATGTAAATGCTATGTAGCCAAAATGAGTGATCTATGTGTTTATATGTTTAATGACCTATTATGCATCTATGAATGTAAAAGCTTAAAGTGTTAGTTTGTAGTGAAATTATAAGTTCCATGGATGCTATTATCATGAAATAAAATAAAAGTACTCTTACAATGAGATCTTTAATGATTACTTAAGCTATGTATCTTAAGAACTTAATAAGATGCTTTTTGTAAATTCAAGTATGTTGAATACAAGTGCATATTATAGCATTTTTTCCTATCATAAAGAAAAGATGTCATTATGAAAGAATATGATTCATGCATTTTTTTAATACTTGACTTTCGAGGCAAGTTCTTAATGAACACATGAAACTAAATGAAATAAGAATTTTTGAAATGATTGAGAAATGCCCATTTCTACCTGGGAATTTAGTATGTCTTAGGATAATTTGGCATGCTAAATAGTGGGCTTAGATTTTCCATGATTTATTGCAATAGCTACCAAGACTTTATTGCACCTTATACGTAGTTCAGGCACCATCTGTGCCTTTGGGTACCAAGAAAAGTCGATAGTTCATAAGAATCATCGCATTTGTGCCTTTTTGGGGTACCAAGAAAAGTCGACGAATCAAAGGAAATCTATTGCAACTTGTCCCTTATCCTTGCATGAAGGGAGGTTGTTGGTCCCAAAGCACCCAAAAGGGGGGGTGAATTTAGTGTTTAAAGGATTATTGAGAATAACTGATTTCTGCTCTAATCCCTTTTCTGGATAGAATAGAAAATTGATTTCTAGTAGAACGAAATAGATCAGGAGAATAGTTTTCTACTGGAAGAGTAGAAATACGAATTTATAACCTTCTAAAAAAAATTTAATTTAAAGCTTTTTAGACAAGAAATAAACACTAAAACTTTGTCAAGCTTTGGAAAACACAATATAGAAATTAGATAAGTAATTTCTAAAATAGTAAAGTAGAGTGTAAAAGCAAGATCAAGAATTTTTATAGTGATTCGGCTATCCCAAGCCTACATCCACTCCTTAAGACAACACACTTGAGATTTTCACTCTTTTTGACTCTTTTGTTTGGCAAGAGTCAAAGCCAAATACAAATTTGAAAAGCTACCCATAAAGCTTTTCTAAACAGTAAAAACTCTTTTGCAAGTTCTACCCACTTGATCTTAACACATTTAAAACAAGTAAAAAGTTTTACAAGAAGAAAAATCCTGTCCAAAATTAATTACAGTAGAATCTATAATTAAATTAAGGATAGAGTGTGTCATAGATAAAGGTTAGATGTAAGGAAGTATAGAAATGGGTCTAGAGCACAAATCTCTTTAGAGATGAAATTTTTCCAAAACTTTCTAATCTCTTTTTTTGAAAAATGTGTCAATAAATAGTTTAGGACCACTTATAACCATTTAAAGACAACTATAGTCCATTAAAAGCCAATAATAATTGTTAAAATTTATCGTTATTTTGTTTGTTCTTGCCTAGATCAACTATCCAGAATAGAAAGACTTGATCTAGTTAGTTGATCTATAGCCTTTTCTACACATCAATTTCTTCAAAAAAAATTTAAATTATTTTTCAAACAAAAACTACTTCTACACATTATTTATGACTAAAATGTATATGTGAGTGTGTGATTTCTGCTTTTGATCTTTCTAAGTAATCCATCTTTAACAATATCTTAAAATTATTGCTAATGATACACATAAATAGAATATAAGTAATTTAAGGTTTTTAAAGATAATCAAAATAGTAATTGTAGCCAATTGAGCCAACAATTCTCCCTTTTTGATGATATCAAAACCTTAAAACTTTATCAGATATGTAATTATATAAATACTCCCTCTGAGTTTATGCATAGATAAAAATTAGTTAGAATGAAGAAAAGTGAGCAATTATCTATTGATAATGGAGAGTTCAAAGAAGGATAACATAGAAGCATAATTATTCATTAATAGAATAGAGCACATATATATCACCAGAGAACATATATATCATCAGAGAGCATTTTTATAAGTAGTCTATGTGTCTAACATATATTTATCTATTGGCATTCAACTATGTATACAAAATATCAAAATATGTAGCCATAGAGTTTTTTTTGACATATAGAACTTATCAAAACTCTAACAGAATAGTTATTTCTATGTTAGACTCCTAATTTCTCCCCCTTTTTGACATAAAAAAAAGGAAGGGAAATAAAGACAAAAGAATAAAGAGCAAAAAATGTTAGACTCCAGATTGTTTGGCTTAGATGAGGGCTTGAACATGATGAGTGAGCTGCATAAAGTGGTAAAGAATGCCTTGAAGTGCCTCAATTTCTGGATTAGAGGAGGCAAAAGGGGCTTATGAATGTCTGGGGAAAGGGTTATTGGTCAACAGTATCAAACTTACCCAATACCTCAGTTTTTGTATCTTTAGAAGGTTGTTTAGTGCCAGATGAGCTCTATGACATTAGGATGCAATTTAGAGAGTTTTTAGTTGGACTTTGTGACACAAATGCCTCTATGACTTTAGGATGCAATGTATCCATACAAATAGAACCAATAACTTCTTTGAGCTTTTTCACTTGATGCTCAACATCCGAGGCAGTGAAATCTTATTTCCCAATGGCAAGGAGTTTCCTATGTGAAGACTCATAAAAGGTTCTTCCTATTTTAGCATTTAACCCAAATTTTGTTGATGACAAATCTTGAAAGGAAATATCCTAATGACTGAATAGTTTGGTCAAATGCATAATAAATGGTAGCTTGAGTCCTTTTCTGGGATTTTCCCTAATGTCAATAATGGTAGACATTATAAGGTTAACCATCAAGAAAGGCAAGTTGATAGGGTGACCATAGCAGATGTACTAGAGAAGACAGTAATCAAACTCAGTCACATAATCCACACTCCTTACCTTAGGCATAACAACATCAGTAATATATTTATGGGCAAACCGAAACTTAGGAAACATTGAGGTAGAAGGCAATTTTGATTTAAAGTTAGGTCTAGCAAGATTAGTGATAATTTTATCAAATTTTTCCTTATCAATTTCAGGGAACTCTTCTATTTTCATTTGAGTTAGGAATTTCATACACCTTAAACAACAAGCTTAAGGAAATTACCCGAGTTTCTCCACCCAGAGACACAGCAAAATGTTCAGTATCAATAATTTTGAGCGAGCTATAAAATTCACATACCAAATTTGGGTAGTAGCGAGGGTATTCATACATCAGAAAGTTCTTACATTTCTGGTCACTGAACCATTTGATGATTTGGGAGTCCTTTTGCTCCATAAAATCCCAATCCATTTTTTTTGGAGGAACAAAACTGAGAGATAGATTTTCCTCATCCAAGCTCTCACTGGATTCATCTATAAGTTTCAATTTTTGGCTTGATGGGTTTTCTTTTACGGGTGCTTGACTGGATTTGGCGATGGTTGCTTTTGGTTTTGGCGATTTGTGAGCCCTAATCTTTTGTCTCAAGGTTAGTTAAAAAAAGAGGTGAGGGTTTATTTGGGTTGATGATAAGGATGAGAGGGATGAATAGAGTATGAGAAATAGAGAAGATGAGAGAGAAAACTAGAGAGAACATAGAAGTTTTTTTAAGAAAATAAGAAAGAAATAAATAAAGAAATAATAAAAGGAAAGAGAAGTTAAAAAGAAATAAAGAAAGAATAAAAATAAAAAGAAGCCAAAAAGAAATAAAAACAGGCGAGATTTTAAAAAGAGAAATTAGAAGGAAAAGTGGAAACTTTTTTAAGAAGCTGACTATAATTAAATACATTGGAAACTTAAAAAGTTGTCATTGAAAACTAAAAAAGTGAACTGACACCTAATAAATCAGTCATAAAAAGTTAGTGGTGTTTTTTTTAGTCACACGTGAACTAGAAAATGATTAGAAACACTGGTACTTCTATATACTTATCTAGAGGCATTAGAAAGCAAGAGTAGATACACTGAAAGACATATAGATATGATACATATTAGAAATATGATAGAAGTATTATCCATATCTACTCTAGAAATTTATCTAACATGTTGATCTAGATGCAATTCTAAATTTTAATATGCATTTCTAAGCATATTTTGTTAGAAAAAGAAAATTTAGACAAGTATAAGATACAGAGATACATCGTTTCTAGTCTTTAGAAGTACCTATACTCAATTTTCTTCTGATTTCATAGAATATATCTTCCTTCAAAGGTTTGGTGAAGATATTTCTTCTGATTCTCTATTGATACAAAATTTAACTCAATAACTCCTTTTTAAACGTGATCTCCAATGATGTGATGACATATTTCTATGTGCTTTGTTCTAGAGTGCAAAATGGGATTCTTTGTTAAGTTAATTGCACTTGTATTATCACATAGAATAAGAACATGATCTAGACCAATTCCATAATCTTCAAGTTGTTGTTTAATCTATAGAATTTGAGCAACACAACTTTTGGCAGTAATATATTCAATTTTTGCAGTGGATAGATCAATTGAGTGTTATTTTCTACTAGACCAATTTATTAGAGCTTGCCCCAGAAAGTGATAGGATCTAGAGGTACTATTTCTTTCTACTCTATAGCCTGTATAATCTGCATTAGAGTATCCAATCAGATCAAAACCAGTATGTTTGGAATACCACAAGCCTAACTCTTGAGTTCCTAGAAGATATCTAAGTATCCTCTTTATAGTAGTTAGATGTGACTCCTTAGGTGTAAATTGGAATTTAGCATAGATGTGACTCCTTAGGTGTAAATTAGATCTGTAGCACCAGTTCTTAGCCTCTATGAAGCTAAAACAAGTAGTCATTTTCCACTAGAACTTTCTATACAAGAAAAGAAACAACATGAACTTCAAAATTAAAAAAAAAGGATTTGAACTAATTAGACATTGTAGACATATTGTTAGTGGACAATTACGTGTTTCTTTCTTTCTCTTCTTTTTTTGGTTTTTTGTTCTTGTTTAACTAAGAAAGACAAGAGATGGAGATTTATACAAATAGAAAGAAGAAGATGGAAAGGAGAAGAAGATGGGCGTAGCGTAGATTGTGGAGCATAGAGCATGAGCGGGCATGGTCAATGAGGTTCATAACAATTGGAAACAGAGAGGATGACAGATGAATCAATAATGTATGATAAATAGTCAATAATGGCAGCTCTGTTTTTTTACCCTTTTTTTTGAATTAATTTTTCTTTAAAATACGTATTCAATTTCTTTTTTTTTCCCCTTGTAAACTGACTTGAAAAGGGTGTTAAATTTTAGTATTAAAATTTAATTTTAATTTTAAATGTGCAAGAGATTTTAAATTTATTTTTTTATAATATTTTAAACTATATGAATGCCTCTTGTTTTAATTAAAAAAAATAATGTGGTAAAGAAACTTTAATTTTTGTAAGTATATGCCAACCTAATGGTCAACATTAACAAGATCCAACTGTTTTGTTTTGTAAGAAGAACATCCAACTCAATGTTTAATTATTTTAAAAAGGAAAAATTCAGATGGGAAAGAGGAAGGTGGATCAATTAGCGTTTTGCCGTTGGTTGATATGTTCAGTACAGATTTGGAACTCGGATTGATGGAATAATAACGTGATTTGATAAAGTTTGTGATTGTGGAAGATAAATATTTTCTAAACATTAATGAAATTAGCTTTCTATGTGAGCTCCAAGCTCCCACGACAAACACCAGCAGTGCTAATGGTGTTGGTAGATATACATTAAAGTGTATATCTAGTCTACTGGCAGTGAGGTATAGAAGTGAGCTAATCATTCCTCTATAGATCTTCTCATTTACACATTTTCCTTTCTCATCTTTCTTCATCTTTATAGTTGGACTCGATGGAGTAGTACATTACTTCTAACATTTTGAATTTATTGAGTAACTCCTTAGTGTACTTCACTTGATTAATTAAAATTCCTTCCTTGTATTGCTTGATTTGTAATCCAAGAAAGAAAGTAAGCTCTCTCATCATACTCATTTCAAATTCTTTTTTCATTAATTGTTCAAATTCTTTACAAAGAGACATTAGTAGCACTAAAAACTATATCATCTACATAGACTTGAACAATAAGCATATGAGATGATTTATGTTTAATAAAAAGTGTTGTGGCTACTTTACGTCATTTAAAATTATGAGCAAGTAGGAAATTACTTAACCTTTCATACCATGCTCTAGGTACTTGTTTTAGACTATGCAAAGCTTTATTAAGTTTGAAAACATGATTTGGATGATTTAAACTTTTGAAACCATGAGGTTGTTCTACATATACTTCTTTATTTAGAAAACCATTGAGAAAAGCACCTTTAACATCCATTTGATATAGCTTAAAATCTTTAAAATAAGCAAAGGCACAAAAAATTCTAATAGCTTCTAAATGTGCAAGTAGTGTAAATGTTTCATTAAAATCTATACCTTTTTCTCGATTGTAGCCTTGTGCCATAAGTCTAGCTTTATTTCTAACTACATTGCCTTGTTCATCTAATTTATTTTTTAACACCCATTTAGTGCCAATAATAGAATAATTTTTAGGTTTAAGAACACAAAACCAAACTTTATTTTGTTCAAATTGATTAAGTTCTTCTTGCATAGCAAGAATCTAACTTTCATCATTTTGAGCTTCAACAAAAAATTTTAGGTTTAATTTAAGAAATGAAAGCTACATTACCACAATACTCTTTTAATGCTTTTCTGGTCATCATTTATGCAGAAGGATCAATTAATAAATCTTCTTTAGGATGATATTTAAGAAAACTCCAGTCTCTTGGCAGATCTGGATGTCGATCTATGGGTTGTTCTGATTGATGATTTGTTTTGACGTCTTGATCTGGACCTTGATCTGAATCATCTTAACTCTCATTTTCCACAGTGGTTTTTTTATTTTTCTTCTAATTTTCTTTTAGACCTATATCATCATCAGAAACACACATTTCTTTTGTGCATATATCAAATGTATCAAATTTAACATTAATAGATTCTTCTATAGATAATATTCTTTTATTGTATACTTTATATGCTTTGCTACTAGAGGAATATCCTAGAAATATGCCTTTATTAGTTTTAGAATCAAACTTTCCTAAATTGTTTTATCATTAATGATATAACACTTACAACCAAATGCCTGGAAGTAACTTATATTGGGTTTTCTGCCATTCCATAGCTCGTAAAGAGTTTTTTTAAAGAACTGATCTTATGGTTGTTCTATTTAGAGTGTAGCATGTTGTGTTGATAGCTTTTGCTTAGAAATACTTTGGCAAGTGGTATTCATTAATCATTATTCTAGTCATTTCTTATAGTTTTCTATTTTTCCTTTCTATAACACCATTTTGTTGGGATGTTCTAGGAGCTGAAAAGGAATGATGAATGCCCATCTTATCACAAAAATCTTCAAAACTTTTATTTTAGATTGGTGATCTTGTACCCTTTCTCATTTTGAATTTTCTTGCTTAATTTTTCAAAAGCTTTAAAGGCATCACTTTTGTTGCCTAAGAACAAAGTCCATGTGAATCTTGCGTAATCATCTACAATGACAAACATAAGCTTTGCCATTTAGACTTGTAGGGGAAATGGTTCCAAACAAGTCTAGGTGTAACAATTCAAGTGCCTTTTTAGTTGTGATTTCTTTCTTAGATCTAAATGATGATCTGGTTTGCTTCCTCATTTGACAAGCTTTACACATATACTCTTTTTCAAAGTTTATCTTTGGTAGACTTTTAACTAATTCCTTTCTAGACAGCTTCTCTAATGTGTAAATGCTTGCATGGCTAAGCTTTTTATGCCATATTCTACTATAATCATCCTCAAAAATTAAACAAGTAGAACTTTTATTTTTTTAACTCTTCTAGATTAACTAAATATATATTTCCTGATCTGTGTCCAGTTTAAACAGTTTTATTTGTTCCAATCTTTTCTACTCTGTAGTAATCTGACTCAAAGATTACTCTTCTATTTTTGTCTCATAGTTCACTAATGCTTAATAGATTGAACTTTAGATAATCCACAAGTGAAACATCTTTAATACATAAATTTGAGCCAATTGATCCTATTCCAATAATTTTTCCTTTGTTTTTTTTTTATCTCAAAAACTCACATTTCCACCATCTATTATGGTTAACTTATTAAAATTTAACTTGTCCCAAGTCATGTGTGTAGAGTAGCTATTATCCATGTACCATTTGTTCTATCTACTGCTCTTTAGACATACCTACATAAGGATTAAGCAGATTTAGGTACCTAATTTCTGTTGGGTCCTATTTTTTTTAGTAATACTAGAACATCGAGGTACTTTTAGACCAATTGAAGATGGTTTTACTTCTTGATTAGTAAAAGGCTTCAGTTCATTTCCTTTAGAATTTATTGATGAATGTTTCTTAACCTATATTTATTTTCCAGAGTTAACTTTCTTCTTATGGTAGCATAATTTGGACACACGTCCTTTTCTACAATAATAGAAATATGTAGTAAAAGGGATACTAAAAACATAGAAATTATGATACTCATATCTTTTGGATACATGTCTCTAATTAAAGACATTTGTTATAGATGTATTTTTATTGTTATGTTGAGATATGTTGTGAACAACAATTTCTTTTCCTTTGTCTAGTTTTGTTTCAAGTTTTTCTTTCATCATGTGTATCTCTTTGTCTTTTTCATCACATAACTTTCTTAATATTGCCTTTCTTAATATTGCATATTCTTCTCTAAATGTATTATATTGTTTTTCTAATAAAGTATGCTTCTTTTTAAGGTTACTATATCTATCATGTATTTTTTCAAAACATTGTAGCATATTTTCGTAATCATAGAAATAGATTCAAAACTACTTACCTCACTATCGCCAGGTTCTTTATCTAGTCCTAATTCTTCTAAGGTAGTGATCTAGACTTCTTCATTTAGACAGGCCATTAGATTAATGTTCTTAGTCTCCAGATCTGCTTTAGAAGAGTTGTCACTAGATTCATCACTGTCACTCCATATAGCCACCATGGCTTTCTTCTTTTGCTTTTTGAATTT
Source organism: Hura crepitans (assembly GCA_948208565.1). NCBI lineage: Eukaryota > Viridiplantae > Streptophyta > Magnoliopsida > Malpighiales > Euphorbiaceae > Hura > Hura crepitans. The sequence goes on from CANXYI011161183.1 coordinate 11,907, forward strand.
CTTTTTTTGATTAGGACATTTGGCTCTGATAGGTCTAGATTTATTACAACCATAGCAGATAACATCTCTAAAAGTAGGTTAATTCCTTTCTAGTTGATGATGTCTTCTTCTAAAGAACTTTTTCCTTTTCATACCCTTCTTGTATAACTTTTTGAACTTTCTGGTGATCATGGCTAGTTCTTTATTGTCAAAGGAACTATCACTACTCTCTAATTTGAGAGCAATGGATTTCTTCTTTTCTTCTATTTGTTTCAATCCCTCTGCTTTTTCTTGAGCTTTGATGACAAGTTCAAAGGCTATGAGTGAGCCAATAATGTCATCATATTTCTAATTGGTAGAGCTTTCCCTTATTAGAATAGCTATTTGAGGTCTCTATTTAGAGTTTAGAGATTTAAGCAGTTTTTTTGATCTTATCTTATTAACTGATGATATGACCGAGTCTTTTTAATGAGCTGGTGATTTTGATAAATCTATCACTCATTTGGGGGATAGTTTTATTAAGCTTCATTTTGAATGTTTCAAACTCACACATTAGAACATAGAGTCTAGAGTCTTTGACTTGATTTGTACCTTCATATGTGGCAATAAGCTTATCCCATATTTCTTTAGTAGTGTCATTGGCAGAGACTCTACTGAACTTATTAACATCAAAGGCACAATAAAGATTGTTCATTGCTTTGGCAATCATTTGAGCTTCACGTCATTCTTTCTCATTATAAGAAGCTTCATCTTTGGGCTGGTTTGTAGTAGGTGACATGGGTTCCTAGTAGCCATTTAGAACAAAAATCCAGCAATCCATATCTTACTGCTATAGATAGCACTTCATCCTAGCTTTTTAGAAGGTAAAATTTTCACAACAGAACAGAGGTAGTTTAGTAGAAGACTAACCTTCAGCAAAGATAGTATTGATCTAGTGGTTAGAAGATGTTGCTATATTTTGATGGGTCTTTCTAGGTGATTAAACCTTTGGGAATAAGACTTGCTTTAATACCAATTATTAACCCCAAAGCACTTAAGGGGGGTGAATTGAATGTTTAAAGAATTATTAAGAATAGTTGATTTCTACTCTAATCACTTTTCTAGATAGAATAGAAAATTGTTTTTCTAATAAAAGAGAATAGATTAGGAGAATGGTTTTCTAGCGGGAGAGTAGAAATACAAATTTATAACCTTTTAAAAAAAATTAATTCAAAGCTTCTTAGATAAGAAACAAAAACTAAAATTTTGTCAAGCTTTGGAAAACACAATATAGAAATCAGACAAGCAATTTCTAAAAGAGTAAAGTAAAGTAGAAAAGCAAGATCAAGAATTTTTATAGTGGTTTGGCTATCCCAAGCCTACATCCACTCCTCAAGACAATAGACTTAAGATTTCCACTATTATTAACTCTTTTGTTAGGTAAGAGTCAAAGCCAAATACAAACTTAAAAAGCTACCTAAAAAGCTTTTTTAGACAATAAAAACTCTTTTGCAAGATCTACCCACTTGATCTTAGCACATTTAAAATAAGGAAAAAGTTTTATAAGAAGAAAAATTCCCTCCAAAATTAATTACAATAAAATCTATAATTAAATTGAAGATATAATGTGTAATAGATGAAGCTCAGATGTGTGGAAGTATAGAAATGGGTCTAGAGCACAAATCTTTTTAGAGATGAAATTTTTCCAACACTTTCTTTTCTATTTTTCTGAGAAATGTGTCAATAAATAGTTTTGGATCACTTATGACCATTTGAAAATAGCTGTAATCCATTAAAAGCCATCAGTAACTATTAAAAGTTATCATTATTTTTCCTGTTACTATCTAGATCAACTGTCTAGAATAGAAAGACTTAATCTAATCAGTTGATCTATAGCCTTTTCTAGACGCAATTTTTTCAAAAAAGTTTTAAGTTATTTTTTAAAGAAAAACTACTTCTACGCATTGTTTATGACTAAAATGCATGTGTGAGTGTGTTATCCTTAAATTTAATTTTTACAATAATGTTCCCTAAAATCTTTAATTTCTTTATAGCAACTTCATAGAGCACTTGATTCTTCATAGGGTCTTCATTTCTTCTTTTGAACTTTCCAAGTAATCCATCTTTAACAATATCTTGAAATTATTGCCAATGATACATAGAAATAGAATAAAAGTATTTTTTTAAGGTTTTTAGAGATCATCAAAATACTTATTGTAGCCAATTCAGCCAACAGAGGTTTTAGAAAGAAATGGGATGAAAGTAAGTATGTACTAGAATAAAGGAAATTAAGAATTTGTTTTGCGTGAACGTATGAATTATCATAATCATTACTTATGTTGGCAAAGTTGTATGCTATACTCACTTGTGTGTATAACATAACATTTTAATGGAAGAATAGGCATAATGTGTTATAATATTGCAAATTGATTTCATAACATCCATGTATGCATTAATTTTATAGTATGATTCATGAAAACATGTTTAATATGTGACATATGCTTGTATGATTATGAAGTTTTCTCTTTAGAAGCTTCTAACTTAGATAATTATAAAGGTTATCTTGGTTAAGAAGCATCCACAGAGGTTTCTATCTCAGCATGGTGTTCTTTGGCATAGGTCCTGAAGTCACCACACAAAAGAGGCAGGAGTAGAGTCCAACACCCATTAGTATATAGTTTTGTATGTACATAATTTTAAGCATTTTTGGCTTTTGTAGAACCTAAGCATTCTAGTAGTTATTCGTAGTAGTTGCATGTAAAATGCTTAATAAGTCTATGATCATGATATACTTAAAACATATTTATGATTGTATCTTTTTCCTTACGATGTTTATGGTATGTAAGTACATGTAATCAAATGGAAATCTAAGAATAGTGGATAATGCATTCATGATTATATATGTATATATAAGTTGAATGTGTGACATGAATGTGGTTACTTGTGTTGAGATGTTGTGAGATTGTGAAATTTGGTTGGTTTTGAGGATGTATTGTGTTTTTGGAGTGTTTTTCTTTGCAAAAATATTTTTGGATAATGCCAGGATAGCCGTTATTGTAACACCCTATTGTAACACCTGTATAGCTATCATATATGTGTTTAGTTAATCGCAACCACATGTATCAAGCTATGTGAGATTAGTGAATATGAAGGATGATTAATCTAATTAGGAAATTGATGACCTCGTGGTATAGGCGAAGTAAACATTATAACTATAGAAAAGTAACAAATAAATAAAATAATTGTAATAAAGCGTAGATAAGTAATAAGGGGAATGAGGGGTCAAACTGACTCAATATGTCAGTTAACATGTTGTTGATTCAGTGGTAGCAAGAATTGAATAAAAGGGAGGAGGTGAGCTGCAAGTCTTAACAAAAAAAAAGGAAGAAAGAATAAAAACGAATCACTTCACAAAAAGGGGACAACAAAAAAAAAGTCAGGAAAGAGAGGCGAGGGACCCAAGGTGAGGAAAAAATCGACAAGGAATAACGTTGATCGTAGCTGCTAGTGCAACAGGCTGCTATAGCTGTGGAGGCTAGTCCGGTCAAGTAGAATCAAGGGCATTACACCTATTGCAGTGGCAAATAACAGCATGCAGCAGCAGAATTCTGTAGAAAGGCATCAATAGCAGCAGGAAGAGGTGTTGGTAGGTGAGTGTGTTTTTATTTACTGCAGTGATTTAACAAAAAGGGGGCGGAGATAGCTAGTAGGGGGAGTCGGCAGCTGTTGCTACAGTGTGAGACGGCCCTGCTGATAGTAGCAGGCAGCACTATTACAAGCACAGTGGAATGCAGCAGTTGTGGCTGTTAGCTGCAATCAGTAGGTGTTGTGACACTGCTATAATAGGGCCGCTGCTGTCATATAGAAACAAAATGATAATATGTGGTCTGAATGGAATCCTAGGAACTGCAGCTGATTACAGCATTGAAGCAGTGCCGCTGCTATAGTAGAATAGCATTGTCGCTACTGCAGCAAGTGCTACGGCTGGCTGTGGATAACAGGTGTTATGATAGCTACTGTAGTAATAGACCTAGTTCCAGTTATAAATTCTACAGTAAGAAGATAATTATAGAGGTGATTATAAGGATGATATATAGTAGCACTTTAAAGGAGCCGAGTATCGAATGGCAATAGAAAGGACTTAGTAAGCTGTTGCAAGCTGGGAAATTTGATAATCAGCTGGCAACAATACCAGCAGCAGAAGCTCCTGCAAATGCAGCCCCAATGAATAATTTCAGCAATAAATAACTTATTATTTGTAAGGAGCAATGAAAAAGGATTAAAGAGAGAGGGATACGAAAGTGGAGTCTAAGAAAGAAAGAAAAAAATTAGAAATGAAAGGAGACAAATTTATGTCGTTCATTGTTAAATGGTGATAATTATGTGAGAATAGAGATTTAAGGAAGTCTTTTTTTTTTTGTACAGAACAGAAATAGAGGCGAAGCAAGTTCAGCTCAAAATAAGAGCAAGGAAGAAGCATAGATCGAGACACTTGGCACTAGAGAAATCTAGTGTTTGTACTCCTCTATATCTGAACCTCACTAGAAAAATTTAGTTGATAGGCTGTTCAATTTCATTTTCTTTGTAAATTGCACTATTCGGGTCATAGAAGGTGTAGAATAGGTTTAGACATTTAGAAATATATTGAATTTGGCATGTGAGCATGAATGCATCCTTAACCATTAGCACAGAAATTAATTAGTTTATGCGTAGTTTATGATATGCATTTTAAATATAAAAGCACTGTGAATTCCTAAACAGAGCTCTCCCATAAATAAATAGTGAGCGAAGGTAATAGGTTAAGTAGTTTATTAGTGATGCGAGCACCATGATAGTTTGTATGATTTCCTATAATACCTCAACATTTCTAAGCTGTGTTAACTGTATAAGGGTAGAGTTTATCTTTAGGGACTTGAGAATAACAAGAACGATGCTAGAAAGAATTCTAAAAGGCACAAATGCTATTACAGAAATCATGAAGGATTGGATGAACGCAGTTTATCATAAATATGAATTTAAACTAAGGAGAATTACTTATATGCAAGGTAGAAATAAGTTATCAATTAAGAGATAGCAATGTACTAAGCATAACAAATTGATTAAATATGAGCTATTAGTAATACGAGACTATCAGCTTACAGATGTTTATCAGCTCAGAGTGGTAGCAAGGCAATGGGTTGAACCATTCTTGTTACCTATTATTAGTTAATAGCTTTATCAGTCCCGTTTACCCTCCTTCAGTGTTACTCTAAGAGCATGTTACCTTTGGCTCCAAACTATTTTGATTAGATCAAAATTTTAATTTGAAATAAGAAATCTCAGCTAAGCATAATGAGTACATACAGATGATGGAATTAATGGAGTGTATATATATAGTTAGCCATAACCGTAGTAATTAAGGGGTAGCAAATATTGTTTGAATGCAATTTGAATGACATGACTCAATCTGATATAGTACCTTTACACATGCTCCGCTTATCATAATTTTATTAAAATAGATACATAGTTTACACAGTTGCCTTGCATAACCATGTACCATGTTTTAGATTAAGTGAATTAACTGTGTTGTACTGTAATTGAGTAAAGTCTATGTGTTGTCGAGTAACTCACCCACACATACACACCCTTTTCCCCTGCATTCATGCATGTCATGATTCATCAGCAAGTTTCAAATTAAACACTTATACTGTGCTCATAATTGTATGATGTGGATATATTAGAGTACCATTGAGTGTATCAGCTCAGAACGGTGGTTTTCCTTATGCAGGTCATAAGGATTAAAAGGCACAGTGGATATGTAGTTTTGACTAGGCATACAGAAGGCAAGCATTAAGATTTTCTTTTAAGCTGCAAGAACTCGGTTATATGTAAATCTCTTATTTCATAGTACCAAATGTTCATATATAGGTATGGCATGTACAAGCAATTATAGCAAAATGTATAGTATGAGTCTAGTGTATATGTATATAAGGAACAGAGTGCCTCTTGTGAGATGTATATAAGTAATTGGGAATGTTATCCAATGTATATACAGGTGTCATGACCTAGGGTCTAATGGCGCGTAGGCCGAGAACCCGTGCGACGTGGTGATTAAGTGAGTAAGTAGCCACTAACTAGTTACGGTGCAATTAATCACCGAATAGTCTGGTCTACATTCGGGTTCGGGGTTATTCTGACATAGGGAATGTATTAAGCACCCTACGCCACATTTTTATGAGGTTTGTTTATGATGTAATTATTAGTTATTGGATGATTTTTTAGATAGAATAATTCATTTGTTGCAAAGCAACTATATCTTTATTTAATTAATGTTTATGATCATAATATTAGGAACTAATTAAGGATTAAATTTCCTTTTAATTTATCCTTTTAATTTTATTATTTGCTTATATAAATTTTTGGTTATATATTTTAATTGAAATTGAAGAACCACTTTTAAATTAAAGGTTAATACATTTAAATTATATTTCTTGTAAAAAGACCAAAATGCCCTCTATTACTAACTCTTTATTCTAATAACCCTAAAGGCTAATAGGTCATTTGGCATCCTATAAAACTCCCATTTTCTTTGGATGCTTCTACAGACCTCTCACCTTCTGCCGACACAACCTTTCCTCTTCCCAACACCTCTGTTCTCTAAACCATTAATCTATTCTCTTGTTCCTCTTTTGCTAAAAAAAAGGCTCAAGTTCTTCTCTTCTTCTCCTTTTTTCCTTTTCATTTTCGCTCTTTACTATCCTCCAAACCTGAATCTGACTCCGAATACTCCAATTTTTCCCTATTTGAGTTCGAATACGAATCATAGCTTTTACTGCATTGTTCTCATAGACTTTGCTTCCCTTTATCTTTCTTGCTGTATTTTCTATCTTCTTCTTCTTCTTGTTTAGATTTAGAACCAAAACCAAAGTGCTTTAATGATTTTTCTCTTTTGTGTTTTATTTTAATTTGTACATTAAAAATCAGAGCCA
>CANXYI011161203.1:0-20119 GCA_948208565.1 Hura crepitans
TTGGTACTAAAGAAGGTAGAGAAGAAGAAGTGGAGAAGGTTGCAATATTGAACATTAAAGAAGAGTGTTTAATTATGGAAGAACAAGATAGCATTTATTCTCCCTTATTACATAAGGAGGAAGAACTATAAGAGGTGGTTATGAAGGAGGATGAGGTTCAGAATGAAGTAATTTTGACTAACAATGTCATTTTTAGCTCTTTTGATTTTGATTTTGATTTACAAGTTAATGATGAAGAAGCTTATATTTCTTTCCCAACTATTAGAAGGAAGATATATGATGATGAATTCATTCCTAGATCTTCAATTCCAAATTATAATAAGATAAAGATTAAAGGACAAATCTTTTTTAAGGAGGGAGGAAATAATACGAGCAAAGGAGGGCAAAATGGTCATTCTAAAACACAAGGGCAAAATGGAGATTTCACAATGCCTAATGGACAAATTACAATGTCAATGAGCCAAAGAAATTAAACGGGCTACTTATTAATCTCGTTTGGGTGTGTGGAGCATGAAAAGCAAGTCAAGAAGCCCAATCAAAGAAGCACATGTATATGGCCCATTCTAGGGAGGGAAGGGCCTTGTTTGGTTGAATATTTATTTATTTCAATATTAGTTTAAGATAAGAAATTTAATTAGGAGTCAAACAAACATATCCCTTATTTTATTTCTTATTCTGAAAAATAAGGGCCTTGTTTGGCTTAGCATTAATTTTTGTAATTTTGTTTCTTTGTTAAGGGATGTCATCCAAATATGCCCTTTGCTTTTTATTTCACTATTGAAATAGGGGTTGGTGTAAGAGGCCTATAAATAGCCTCATTCATAACTATGACAAATCCCGCTAGGCCAATTAGTCAAGAACATGAGCCTAAGCAAAAGATGGAAATTTGAGTGAAAATATTTAGTCAAAAAATCTTCAAACTAACTAATAATAGGGATATCATCAAAGCAATACTTAGAAAGGTTAGAATGAGGGCATTCAACATGCAATTAAAGGCACGAAGCAAAAAAAGTTAGCTTCATCAACCTCTCATGATTTAAACTTCAAGGATTTTATGACAAAGTCTATAGTTCAAACATTCCATAAGCCTTAAAACATATCAAGCAATGACAAGATATGAGTTTAACATAATGTGGATAAGGTGAATTCAAAAAAAAGCTCACTAAGTTGAGAACCCATAAAGAGTAGTCTAAGCAAAAAATTAGAGCATACCCTATTAGATAGAAAACTAGCAAAAGGTGGTCTAGGCAAAAATTAGGGATGATTGAAAATATTTAGTTGGCAAATCCAAAATAGACCAGCTAATAAGATTGGTATCATTACATGCAACATTTTACTTTTGCATGCTCTATGATTAAAAAGCAAATAAAGAATTATTACATCATCTACTCGAAGTACAATCCATGATACAAATAGATGAGTGGTCTTCTCTCAAAAAATAAATATTCTTACTCATATTCTAAATCCTTTTACTCACTCTCATTAGATATTTCATTTCCTAAAGCCCTTTTGTCACTAAAAATTCAAATAACCTTTTGTATTCTCACTCCCATAAAACCTTAGTCTTTTATACAAAAAGTCTAAGGAAAAGGTGATTTCAATAAGCGATAATTAGTGCTTGAATATGCATTTGTTCATTCATTCATTTATCAAGAGAATTAGATACAAATATTAGATGAAGCGATTATATGAAGACATGTATCATTTATACATTCATTAAGAGCAATTTAAAGGATTAGATGAAGACATGCATTTAGGGATCTTATAGTCCAAAGTCAATATATGCATATTTAATACACACATATAGTAACAACACATGTTGGAGCCATTCACCCACATGCATAAATGTTTATTGCACACATATGCATTACACCCACACATACATGGATGCAAACATACATGTATACAAAAATACATAAAAATATTCCCATGCAATAAACATGCATATCCATCCTCTAATAGCATCATCCCATTCATATATCATCTACAGAGAATTAGATATAAATATGTATCATCAATACAAATGTGCACATATTTATATGCATTCAGAAGGGATTAGGTTGCATCACTATGCACATTTTTACTCTTGTTATAATCACAAAGTTTCCCTAAGCATATACTGATATACTCACCCATACATACATTCAACACATGTATACACTCATATGTACACATAAGCACACACACACAAGCATCCAAGCATCAATATTACACAAATAAAAATACATTCAAAAAATATCAGATATGCATAAACATATGTAGGCATCATTCAGCCATTAAGAGTTTTATAATTATTAGCACATAACTATACTTACACATATATACATATGCATTTATAGCATACATACACCTAAAAAAATTGGCTCCTTGATCTATTCTCAAAGTAACCATCTAATTGCATTGATGTGCAAAGGTTAAGGCATGTACCATAAATTTACCATATCAAGCTAACACTAATGTTTATGATTTTTTATGGGATCTAACCTCATAACTTTTAATTAAGAGCACTTACCACTTGGAAGGGTTAGCAATCAAAGCACTACATAAGGACACACCAAAGGCATCTTTGCACATCCCTTTTTTTCTATTGTGCTTTTATTGTACAAGATAAGCATATAAAAAAATCACCTTTAAGCATCATATGACTATTTCTCAGCACTTTTTTTTTTTGCAAAGGGTAACAACTGATGCATTAATCAAACCAGTTAAGTATAGGGGTAAGTTGTAATCTTTTCCAAGCTTGCCTAGTTATCCATAAAAGCACTACCAAGTGTAGCCTCATGCACGCCATCATTTTTGTCACCCACTCTACTGTAAGGGGCAATGATGTGAGCACAATCATGACACATGACATGATGAGTGGGACCAATGATGAGCTAGCATTGCCATGTGGGCCAATAACAAGAGCAAAGGCCAAGAAGTACAAGGATGCATTGCAAGCTTTCATGGGTCGAATGATTGGAAGTATTCAAGTTCATGAAGACATGAATATTCTACCACACACAAATAACTATGGTGGACCGAATTTGATAAGTGGGCCACACCCAAGCTTATTTAATTACGTCAAGTCAAAAGAGTGAATTTGGGCTGCCATATACTTGTTAAGCTTGTAGGCTTAAGGAAAATTAAAGCTATTGGGCTACACTTCCAATGGGCTTGAGCATAAGGAAGGGCCTTGTTTAGTTTATTAATTAATTATTGTATTTTTAGGAAATTTAATTAGGAGTCAAACAAACATATCCCTTATTTTATTTCCTATTTTGAAAATAAAGGCTTTGTTTGGCTTAGCTTTAATTTTTGTAATTTTTTTTCTTTGTTAAAAGGTGTAATCCAAACATGCCCCTTGCTTTTTATTTTCTTATTCAAATGGGGGTTGGTGTAAGAGGCCTATAAATAACCTCATTGTTAGCTTGTAAAATCACAATTGAATCATCAATAATATTTGTGAGTTTTTCACATAAGGCTTGGCCTAACTTTATTAGAGAGGATAGCTTTTCTTCTTTTTGCAACAAGAGTTGATTTTTTTCCAAGGTAATTTCTTTGGTGAATTTCTATTCTTGTTAGTTTAAAAATCAACCAATTACTTGTGTTTCCATTCATATATTGTTTAGGGGTGTAATAGGTTGGGATTTTATTTCTATTCTTGTTCTAGCCATATTGTATGTTTAAAGGGTTTTGAGTTCTTTAACCTTGGGGTTCCGCATCAGGTAAGCTATATGCTTTTTAAAGCTCCAATTAGATCAATAAGTGTAGCATCAAGCTTGCTATTCAGAATGAACTATATCACCAATTTAGTTGTAGGGGCAAACAGAAAAGCTCTAACTTATCCAATAAAATTCTATCAAGTGCAACAATTTTCCTGAACCTCCTAAAAAAACCATCAGGTACAATGGTTTCACCCTAGTTAAACCTAATAAAATGACCATCAAGTGCAATGGTTTTGCCCTACATGAACTACTTAAAAGATCATCAGCTACAACGGCCTCACCTTACATGAAATTTCTAAAAAAATGTCAGATACAATGACTAGCCCTATTTTCTATAGTAAAATTTTTTATTATTACTAAACCTTTATTAGGGTATAAGTCTAATAGCCATTAATAAAATTAAGCCATGCAAATTGCAAAGTATTTGAAGTATAACCAAATCCAAAAAAAATCTTCTTAAAAAATAAAAAATAAGGGATCATAAGATTGATTAAAAAATAAAAACACATAAAAAGAATCAAACTCATAGTAAAGAAAGCATAACATCTACACTTAGTTCTCAAATGTATCAAAAATTAGAAAAAAATGTTATTAACAAAGTACAAGTATTGTACTTAATTTTTGAAACTCAATCTGAGCATAGATCACCCAAAATTACTGAACCTCACTCTCATGCAATAAATTTACATATATAAGATTTAAAATAAAGAAATGTTAGCATCAAATGAATACAATAAAAAAACATTAATTAAAAAACTATAAAATGAATGCTAAAGCAATCGATATGATAGAATTCAGGATATATCCAAATTTGACACTAACAATCACTAGAATAGCTAACAATCTTATTTAACTCAGCTCACTTATAATGTATGAGTGAATCAAATCAAAGAGATCTAGAATATAACCCATGTACATGCAAACAAAGTGAAACTCTTAGGCACTAATGAACTAAAGCAAATAATAACAACAGAAGTAACAGTAAAAAATGAACCCATCCAACTTAATTTATAAACATAGAAAAATTAATGTTAATTATAATAACAAGGCTTAAAAAATATTGTTAAGGGTCCTGTACAAGTTTTGTATTGAATCTACAAAACACAATTCGAACATAAAAGGAAAAGTCAATAATTGGTATTCATTTTCCCTAATTAGACTATATATATTGCATAAATCAATTCAAATAAAGGTCAATCTAAACATCATGAAAATTTGGTAAAAAGTTAATTTAGGCCTAAAAGAAAACAAAAATGGCCAAAAATTCCAATATGATAGAGTCTAAATTTCATTCCAAACCAATTACGGTAGAGATTAAAACAATAGATACCTCAATCTTCATACTTTGAAACATAGTAATATCAAACAAAAAATGAAAAATTGCAGCTTAATAGTTTACATGCAACTTACAGGTCATCAAAATAACAAAAAAAAAGGCAACAATGATAATAACCAAACTATAAAAGACTAAACTTTGATTATCATCACTTCCTATGTTTGTAATGCACTATCCTTGAGTGATTAACCACCTTATCAAATAGGGAGAAAGAAAACAAAGTAATAGATGAATAGATAAAAAAAAAGAGGAAAACATATGAAGAGGCCTACTTGATGAAGTCATCTCTAACAAGAAATAAAAATTGCAAAGATTCATTTGCTCGGCACTGATCTAAAGCAAAAACCAAATAAAAATATTCTTTAAGTGATGTAAGGGTTTAAATCAAAAAATCCAAAAATGAACCAAGAAAAAATTTTAAAAAGTTGAAAAATAATGTTAATTTAGACATGTATAAAGTCATTAAACATAATTTGGCAGAAATAAAAAATCGAGCCACAAAAATCTCGATTTCCCTTGGCATTCACCATAAAAAATTTTAATTTAAGAAAATTTAGAGGCTAATTCAATAGAAATGTAGCTAGAAACAAAAATAATTTGAGAATATCTGAAGTAAAAGAAGAAAGTTTTTAGATATCAAAAAGGGGAAAAACATTTCAGTTTATGAAATAAGAAGAAGAGAAGAAGGAGAAAGAGAGAGGTAAAGGTGTGTTGGCTAGTTAGAGAAAATAGAAAGAGAGAGAAAAATAAGAGGCTTTTGTATATAGGTTTAAGGGTCTAAAAGTCATATTTGCTCTTAGGGTTGCTTTTTAGGATAAGAATGGAATTAGGGGAATTTTCAGCTTTTCCTTAATTAAGAAATATGTTACGTAAATTAATATTTAATATTTAGCTTCTTTTATCATTAATAACACATAAATAACAAAAAATTTTCACTACTTAATATTTTAATGTGAATTTTAATTCTTTTTTAATGTTTAAGTCATTATGATGTTCGATAAATAACTTCTTTATAAAAATAGAAAAGAAAAATGATAGTATAAGGAGATTCTTTTATGAATGCTAGAGGGAATTATTAAAATGAGATTCAAATTTTCAATTAAAGAATAAAATATAATTGAACCCAAATTTGATAAAACTTTAAGTAATATAAAATTGATTTTAATCAAATTTACTCTAAAAATTAAGTAAGAAGATTAAAATCACAAATGCATTTTTTCATCAAGTTTATTCATAATAAAATAAAATATAGGTTAAAGTCAAGAATTGATTTTTGTCAAGTTTATTCTAAATAAAATATGATAAAAACTAGGGATTGATTTTTTTTATTTATTCTAAATTATAAATATAATGTAGATTAAAATTAAGAGTTGATTTTAATTTATTTTAATATCTTAAGATAAAACATTGAAACTTATTCAGAGTTGCATAAAAATAAAAAGAGTGATGAAAGAAAAACCATTTATCATTAAAATCACTTAATTTTTCATGACATGCTTAGTACCAAGCTAGGGTATCATGGGGTGCCTAACACCTTCCCTACATGTAATCCACCCTATAACCTAATAAATACAGACCAAGCAGTGTGTGTATAATACACTTTATAATCAATTAGTAGTGACTCCTAAACTTTAAGGTCTATTAAAGGGCCCGAAATTTGCAATCCCTTCACTTGGGCCCATTATTTTACAACTAGTGATTCCACTAGGGATAAATCCTTTACTAAGACTACAAGTGGATTAAGCTAATGTTGTGTCATGATTTTCTTATTATAAGTGATTTTCTATTGTATTTTGTTTGATACATTGATTGTTGTGAAGATTCTATAAATTTGACTCACACACTTTCACTTATAGATCGGGTTTCAATCTAACCTTGTTAGACCTAGTTGAGAATGAAATATTTGTTCATGCCATGAGAAATTTGGTATTAACCCAAAAGTTCTCACTTAGACTATCTTGGTTAAGGAATTGAACAAATGAGCCTTTGCTAATCCAATATTAGATAATAGCAAGGATGATATTAGTTTGGGAACACGGGATAAAGTATCCATCATAATACCCTTTAGATTGGAATTTAAATGCACAATTTTATGCTAATTCATTTACATATTCACTTAATTTGTTTTTCATCTTTGTGAATTTCAATGAAAAATACATGATTTCATCTAATTATAAGCATATATTAGTCAAAACACTCTTTAGACATAGAGTGAGAATTTCTAAAGATTCTAATTGAGAACATTTTTTGATTCCTTACATTGGAAGTAGTTGCAACTATTTTGGCTACTGTCTAGGCCGAGATAAATTTACAAATGATAAAAGTGTTATAAAATATTTTACTGGTATCCTATATACCCTTTTATGAATTACTTTTACATAATCATTGAGTCTACTATAACATTCCCCAAAATCTACATATTATCATTACTTAGCCAAGTGTTATTGCATTGCAGTAGTCCCCAACAAGAAATGGTTAATACAATGCTTTTTCAAATGGCTTGAACAGGGAAAAAGCAATTCGTATTTTGTTGACTAGTTGTTTGGTTAGCTAGCACATTAGCTTGAATGGTTTGAAGATTTCTCTAAGAGACCTTATAAGTTTGTCACCTTTTGAATATGAGAAAAAGTCCAAGCAAAAAATGGTGGGATGATATGTTCCTTTCAATATTTTCTAATATTAATCAAAAAATCTTAAAGAAAACCTTTTTATTAACTTATGTCAAAATGAAGAAGTATGTCATAGCATTAAGAAAACCCTATGCATCGAGAATCCTGAAGATTCCATCGATCTTCTGTGATACCTTCTGAAGCCAAAAAATACACTTGAAAATGAGTTTGGAAAAATTATTATTCCATTAAGAAAGGGTACATCAACTCAACATCAAATATATAACATGTCCACATCAGAGGAGTCTAAGAAAGAGTAAAAAACTAGTAAAACACAAATAAAAATGAGCATCATGTAAAAAGGTATATTGAATAAGGTTCAGTGCCCTTGTGAGATCAAATTTGTAACATAATCTGAAGGTTTTAAATTTTGAAAAAAAAATAAAGAGAGCAAATTAACAATGTTTGTATTAGTTTATGTAAAATCGGGATGTTCGTATGGCTTATTTTCTATAATAAATAAAATCTCTAGCATTTCTCATTCTCACAGAAGGGTGTATTGACCAAATGTGCAATTTATATATCACATCAAGTTACATTGATTAGTACATGTTTTACTTCTACCTCATGATAATTGCTATTTCATAAAATTACAATCTGATTTGCTAACCTCTTAATTCTATACAATGGATATAAAAGGCCTAACAATCTCTATTTGGAATGAAATTAATGTCATTCGACATGTAATTGACACTAGATAAGATAACATTCCATTTAGAATTGAAATACAACTACCTACCCTAGAAAAGGTTAACTTCTATCCAAATGATTACACTATTTTAAAGGAGATCTGGGAGGATTTAACACCATAACAATGTCAAATATTTGAAAAAACATATGGGTAGATAGCTTATTTGATGTATATACAAGTTTTTGCTCCTTTTCTTAAAGCTTTGCTTCATTATTGAGACCCTAATTATAAATGTTTTACATTTGTAAAGGTAAACTTAACTCTTACTATCAAAGAATATCATTTTATGTTAGGTATTCATGCTATTAATCATTGATACTAGCATGATAATTAATCATTTCATGTTAGGTATTCATGCTATTCATACTATATTTTCTTAGTACGTAAAGGCATAGGTGGCACCTATACTACCTATAAGGTGCATACAAAGTCTTGGTAGACAAAGCTACAATTCATGGCATATCTGCTAAAGTCTACTATTGGCATGCCAAATTATCCCAATACATTCTAAATTCCTAGGTAGAAATAGGTATCATATTCCTTTCATAATGTTAATTTTATTTAAATCATATGTAAGTCATTACTCAAAATTAAGTGTCAAACATTCTTAGGTTATGTAATTCATAAAATTTTCTTATGGATATCTTTCTTTTGACGGTAGGCTGAATACTATGCCATTCTTATGCATGCAACATACCTGTATTTCAAAAGTATCAAATGAAGATAATGAGATACACACCTTATGTAAGTGTCAATAATCCCATGTTAGAGTATGTTTCTCTAAAATTCATAATAATGGTATCCATTGCATTCGTAAATTCATTTAGTATAACACTTTAAATTTTCTGTTATTCATAGCCATAAACTTGACATATTATTACATAAATATTTAGGTCATATCTTTCAGCCATAACTAGTGCATTCCAATAATGAATCTTTTCTTTGTATAACAACATTTTCAGCATAAGCATTTTCCACATAATATTATTAAGACATGATAATTATAACATATAAACCATTTAACCTCTTTAGGTCTTTTTATGTAATGCCCGAAAACTCTGATTTTGGTGAATAGTATTTCCCAAGGCATGAATGGTGCTTCCTAAGTAACTGGGTCACACTGAGGTGGCCAAGGGAAAGTACTAGTTATAAGACTTAATGGGCAAAATAATGATGAAAATAAAGTTATTTGCACTAACCACTGAACCAATAAAATTCTCATATCAATATTTAGTGAATAGTAACTTCAATTGACCTTAAGTTGAAAAGTGGTTAAGATGTGCTCGAACTGACCTAAAAATAGCATGACCTAAAGGTTAAAAATTCCAAATAGTTTAATAGTGTTAGAATTATGATTTTCTGACATCAATTGGTATTTTATTTGAATTTCTTAAAAATGCAATTGGATAATTAGCTGAGTTCCCATTGGAATTTTGAGGGTCCTTAAATTGAGAAGTTCTGTAACTTTTGGCACTAAAGGAAGTAATTTTAAGAGCCTCTAATATTAAACTACATTTTTTAAGCTTAAAATATAAAAAGAATTAAATCAGACTATCGAATCACCATGTGGCTAAATTGTGGCCATCCATGCCCATAATATAAATAATGTAAGGTGTGTGTGTGTGTGTGCATAATTAAAACAACTCTATCTTCCCCTATATCCTCTCTTGGCTGATGCCATTAACGGCCATTTCTCTCTCCTCCCTTTTTTTATCATTTCTCTCTCATCTTTCCACTAAATCTCACACTTTTTACACCACAATTAATCTACATAATCCTTAAAAGCTAAATTTGAGGTCAATTTTACATGAAAATGGTGTTTAGAAGCAAAAAGAGGTGATTAAAAGTTTAGGATTTTATAACCCCTAAACTTGGGTAAGCCTTATTTTGAAGTTATGATATTTTTCTAGGTAACTAGACGTGCTCTAGATCATGATTCTAGTTTTATTTTTGAATTTGGAGGTGTATAGATTTTTCTATGAATTTTTTTATTTATTGCATATTATGGAATTAGATAACTTAGAGGATAATAGGAGCAAAGGTAAAGAGAAGGTGTAGGATCATATTTGGAATGTCAAATAACCTATCTGTAAGTGTATTTAATAAAATATGTGAGTGTGCATGCATTTTGTAAAAGTTCCATATTGTGTGCATGTATGGAAATAGTGTAATTTTAAGGGTTAAAATAACTCTAACTTGACTTTAGGGGTATATTAAAGTTTAATGTGTGTTAATTGAGTAATATGAATGAAAAATGGAGTAAAAATGAGCTAAATATGAAAGATGAAAAGTGGACATGTATGAAAAAATAGGGACATAATTAGAATTAATGGAATTATTGCGTAATTCACATAATTAAGGTATAATGAGCTTAATTGCATTGACACACTATGCCTGAAGCATGTGCATTGATAAATGCGTACACTATTGAGAATATGGCATAAAACATGTGAATGTTGCATAAAAAAAAGGTGGTGCATAATATACATTGGCATAATCCATGTAGTAATATGTATATCAACATGCTATATAGGATAATGTACATTAATTTTGTTAATAATGTGTGAATGAAAGAAATGGCATGATAAGTGGTAGTGTGATATGGAAAAATGTGTAATATGAAAATGAGAATGGCATAGAATGACCAGTTGGTAACAATGTATTGTGACAAATGATAAATGTGCCTATGAGCCTAGATTATGAAAATATGGTTGGTAAGGATATGAGAAAAAGAATGCATAATGCATGAAAATCAGGTGTAACAAAGTGGAAATGTGAATGGCCTATATATGTTAGGCAACTTGCTAGATAGGTTGACCAGTTAACTAGGGGATGTAGTAGTTCCTAGGACACTTCAGTGTCATTATATGTACTTATTGATACTTGATTATATTTGATTATAATACGGGTGCAGCCGCCGGAGGTCTAATAGGACCACTGCACATAACCTAAAGTGAGTGTAATCACCGAGAGGTTTAACAGGACCACTGCACACATACGTATTGATTATATTGATGATATTGATTATAATGCAAGTGCAACCACTAGGGGATCTAATAGTGCAGCCGCCGAGAGGTTCAACAAGACCACTGCATACTATATTAATGCAACATGTTGGCACAATAGCCGTGAGGTGCAAAACATGGGCCATTACATTTCATGATCCTAGCATCTAATACTTGGATATGTGTCTATCAAATATAGGCTAATGACTTGGAAAAAGGCAATAAGTGACATGATGAGTAAATATATAATTAGTTTATCTTGCGAAAATACATGTACACATAATTAAATGAATTGGTTAATGACTACAACAAAAATAGGCTCAATAAACCAAATACGACTTTAACATTAATAGGTTAAATGATTTAGATAATGCATATAAAACATACGAAGGGTAAGTAATTATAGAAAGGTAGTATAAGCCATCTATAAGGTATTATGACAACCAAGTGACACAAAAATGGACCTTAACGAATAATGATAATACAATGACATTAAATAGTTAAATGAGTAACATAATAGTTAAGATAATATGTGAAAATGTCACATGACATATTATTGTTCAAATGCATGCTTGGTATGGCTACATATATGTGTGAGCATATTTTATTAAATACACCACTAAGTTTTATGCTTAGCATATCGTGTTTTTTAATGCGTAGATAATAGATAGATACAGCTCCAGCCCAACGTCAAGATAGTAGTATAGTATAGACATCTTCCAGCCTTGGTATATTATCTTGTATCTTTCGTGTGATTTAAATAAAGGTAGTTGGCACTCATATGTACATAAATAGGGCATGGGTCTAGTTTAGTTATGTGTATAAATAGTTCATAAAAGTACACGGGTTATGTAAGTTAATCATACAACTATTGATAGTGTGTGATAGGTACATAATGTATGCTTGATATAATGTGATGTTAAGACTACTATTGATGCATGTGACTATGATATGACTGTTGTAACTGAGATGTGATTGGGTCACTATGTGATGATGTTAGAGGGTTAAAATGACCCAATTAGCTGATGTGAGATTAAGAATGTTATAGAAGTGTTATTTTCCATAGGTTTATTTTGGCATATGATACCATGCAGCCATTATGTTGTCAAATTGTTATCTTGGCAATTGTACATTAATTGTAATATGCATGCATGTATGATACATAATGATTTATACATAGGCCCCAGATGCTTATGATGTACATATGTATAACAGGTTTTAAAAAGATAATGGTACAACTAGGTAAAACCTATTAACATGTCATTTCTTATTTGGGCTAGCAACGATTTGAGTAAAAGGTGTCACAATGTGCCATCTCTCATTCAAATCCAGCAATTAAGTTGGGTGAGGGGTGTCATATATTAACATAACTATGAGTTCATAATTTTCATAATTAGCCCTATCAAGTTTCATATAGTTATTAGATCATAATAACTTAAGAAGTAAATATACTTTTAAGCAACTATAAGTTTCAGCCATACTATAAACTAAAACATTAAGCACATATATCATCATAAGCCCATCATTAATTCCATACAACAACCTCTAATTTAACACTCTATAGGCCTTATTACACACTAATAACAACGTAGTTCAATTTATCAAAGGCATAGGTTTTAACCCACATAAGCTTTCACATACAAACATAAATACCATGAAAGTCCTTTACTTACAACTTTGTTTCATTATCAATTTCATACATATAACTTAAATCAACCTTTTATGTCACCTACCATCTAGTAAGGTTAGGCAAAAGTCACACTTCCTTATAAGTTTCAGCAATACTGTAGATGCTTTTCTTTTTAGACCTATAATGAAAACTAGAGATAAGCTTAAGTAATAAAGCTAATAACCTACCTTAGTATAAGTCTGCCCATACTTAATACTATAAGGTCCATGCCAATAAACCAAGGCCTAGCCTTGAACTGTAAGCCCATGGCCCATGGTCTGCCTAGACAAGCCAAAGCCTAATAGCTAAAGTCCGTACGAACTTAGTAGCCATAGTCTACATGGACTTGCCGATGAAAGCTTTTAGAAGTGTGAACTTCCTATTTAGACTCTATTTCCTAATCCCACTATGACTCTGCCTCTTTTGGATAAGAGAGCTATCCATTAACCTATAAATACCCCTTCCATCAACCTATTTCACCATTAACAATCATTAAGAATAACTTGAGAACTTTGAGAGTCCAGGCATAGACTCCAAAGCAAGATTTGCTATACTAGACCATAGCCTATACTAAAAATAATAGTTCTTTCTAAAAAAGCTACATTTGCATTGTTTCTTAAAGCTTATTTACAAGGTAAGATCTAAGGCCTCTTTTTGTATTCATCTCTATTTATTCATATTAATTCTGTAAACCAATGATCTCCCATGATTAATTATACATGAGGTGATTCTATGTAATCCCCATAACGATTATAGGAGTAGGTTATCTTTTTAAATAATTTTAATCGTATATAATTGTCCATTAAATCAATGTAATCATTCTAAAATTGGCTTTGTAATTGCATGGACTTATCTTAACGCATGATAAGGTCCACACAAACTTAATATATTGATATGTGTATGATTTGACGTCCGTGCAGACTATTGTTTGATAATAATTTTCTATTTACTTTGTATACTATGTTTTAATGTATTATGCTTACCATGTTGACATGCTTGTATGCTATTTTTGTATTGTATTACTATTTTGTTCCTTAATATGCATATTGTTGATATTTTGGAATTAATGTATGGTCAGCACAGACTCACTTTCACAAGGATCATTGAGACACCACTTACCCGATTCGATTGCCAGTCGGTCATCAAGTCCAACTAAAGAGTTCAAGAATCTTGAGATATCTAAACTCTATTATATGATTTCTTGCTATAAAACATTATTATCGAAAGATCACTCTTGTGAACATATGAGTTTTCAAAAACATTTCAAATCGAGTTACATATTCAAAATATGATAATTCTTATGCCAAAATTTTGACAGCATAACGGCTATACCGGGTACTATACCAAATTTTTAATTGTAACCTGTATATTAAAAACACACTTCTATGACATTCACACATCTCTATAACTTTATGTGATCCTCTTATCACTCTAATAGCACACAATCACACAATCAAGATATCTCAACCTCAGAAAGAGATCATATAACATAACACAATTTTTAATAGTTTTTAAATATAGACTTTGAAATCCAAAAGAATAAACTCTATTATAGCTTAGGCCCATGTCCTTTACATTTACAACATTGAGTGCAAACCTATACATCACCTAACTACATCACATGTACATATCATTACCAAAAGAAATGTCCTCTCTTGATAAGCTTGATGTCCCGAGGCTCAATCTCAAAATATCTTCTTACCTATGCATCGTAAACAAATGACGCACTAAGCAAATTGCTTAGTGGTGTAATTGAAATAACTTATGCTTAAGCCATTATCAACATGCAATTTATATACAGTTAATGATCTTGAGTATGAATAATAAATACCCGTCATGATATTCATGAAAATCATGGCATGAAATATTGTGATAATAAAACTTTCATTATGCTTATGTATATTCACACCACACATATAGCATGTATATAACCAAGAATAAAGCATTTATCATAATCAATTCAACATTATTTGACTCTTTGCATAAAACTACCATTTTTATTGATATAATACATATTATAGATTAAAAATTCAAAATTTTCCTTATTCTCTTAAGCCCATTTTAGATAACCATAAAACCTATGGATAACAAAATCAATAATGTGTAATGGCCTATATTTTAGACCTAATAGCTACTGCATAAGCATAGAAAAGGTATGCAGTACCCATTTAGGCTTACGTAGATGTACCCACAAGTAAATGTGTAGTGACCTCTATGGGACCTTATGGTAGTTATGCCTGCATAAATCCAAAGATCATAATATAAATCCATGGGTAAGACATATAGTGGACCTTGGATAACACAATATAGGCATAGAAGTACCCTAACAGCTATTATATCCCCTAGCTGACCAATTTACCTATCTATTTCCAGGTTGTGGCATCATATGGGCCAAAATCAATATATTTTAGTTTCATCATCTTAATTAAGCTTATATAGCTTTTAACTTCCTTGCTTTAGCCATTGCGTGACTAAAACTAAATAATTACATTATAAACTCATTTTAGTGGTCATGCACACCTTAATATGCATTTTAGTCACATTCATCCCATATGCACTTTAAACCACCATTTTCATCTTATTTGTTGTTTGTCACTACAAATTTGCCGATTTCACATTTATTTATAGCATATGTTCATCCAAGATACAAAACGCCCAAATGTTCATCAAGACATGCATTATGGCATATTTAGTGTTGTAATGCCTTATATAGGCTCATTATGTGTTTAAAACCCATTATGGTCCCAAACTTCATCTATATATGATTTTAATAATGTTTATCACCAAACACAATAAGTATGACATATATGTGCACCATTTCCACATTTCATTATATTGCATACACATACATTTCAAAGATATCATTCGGCTATGCATATCATTCATATATAAATTACATTAGCAATCAACGCTATATACATGGCCATAATCATATATTCCATACCCATAAAAATATGCACATAACTTAAAACACAAGCTTACATGGCCTAATAAACCATTCGGCCATCAAACCTCACATCCTTGATTTCACTACTTTTCTCATTATAATACATACTAATTAGGTGTATTATTGCATACTTATTCATATCTCCAAATTCAATACAACATTTATGAATTATAAGTATAATCACAACTGCATAAACATTACACATAACTATGTAACATCATTCAAACCTCATACATGATGCAAAATACACTCAGCATGCCATAAATCATGGTTATGTGTCAACTACATGCATAATTTATATCATTCCCCATAATATACTTATTTTGCCTAATAATACACATCATAAGCATTTTTCACCCCATATGCATTTCCATGCTTCCAATCATTTTAACATATAACAATGATGTCAAACAGCATCACTTTAGGCAATAATATGCTCAATTATCTCATTAAGCACAATACACCTCATTTTATCCATTTAATGTACATTATGGCATTATAAATTACATATTCATATATTTTATAAGCCGCATAGCATAATAAATGCCATACATTCAGCAAAATTAGCATTTATTACATTTTTCCATTTTTAGGCATAATATGTAAATTAATGCTCCCAATTAAATTATTCACAATTTCTTTCAATTACACACACCGAAGATGTCATAATGTAACCCTAAGGCCCATCTATGCCTTTGACTTCCCCCTGTTTAAGGTTTTATTAGAAATTCTTAATATAATATAAAAAATATTATAAAAATCATAATAAATCAACTAAAGCTCAAAAACAAAACCTAAAATGGTAGAAATGCTCTTAGGCACCCATACGACATTAGAAAAATACTAGGTTTCAAAAAAATACCCTAACTAAAAATGATTACTATTCATGAGGGTTCAAAACTGTGAATTTCTTTCATTTTTCTCTAAATTTCTCACTTTTATCATATTTTAGAGGTCGTAGAGGCGCCCAAAAATATTTTTGTTGAGTTAAATAGAGCTTAAAATCAAAGAAAGAAAATCAAAAATAGAGGGAGGAGAGGGAAGAAGCCGTCAGCTTCTCTTGGTGGAGAGGTAGAGGAGAAATGTGAAAATATTGACTATTTTTAATTAGTTTGACCTTATTTATATTATTCTAAAAAATTAATTGTTATTCCATTTTTCCTCTAATTTTCCTCCTCTTTTAAGCCCTATTAAATGTCAATTTTATTTATAAAAATTCACTTTTATTTTGCCCTACAATCCTCTAAAAATTAAAGCTCAAAAAATGAGAAAAATTGATTAAAATCACTAGTTTTAATATTACTTGATTTTTGTAAAAATATGTCCCGATATCTAAAATTCCAACCCTAGTGCCAATAGGCTAATTAGAATTTTTAAGTATCAGGTTGTATAAATTCTAAAATTTTCTAAGCAACTTTTGAATGTTTTACGGTTCAGCTCAAACTATATCACTATTCACATGACACTACCGTAAAACTTAACAATTGTTTTTAACCACCTAAATGACCTCATTTTAACTTCAAATTTTACTCAAAATTATGTTTTAATTAGCACTTCCATTTAATAAAATTAGTGTCCCCCACCTTGGGAAAATACTATTCACATCTTTGGAAGTACTATTCATAACACTGGAATTTTTTAGGTGTTACATTTCTCTCCCTCTTAAAATAAATGTTGTCCTCAACATTAAATCATTACCTAATTCAAATAGTTACGAATATTGTTCTTTCATCTGAGCTTCTATTTCCCAGGTAGTTTTTTTCTATCACATGGTGTTTCCAGAGAACTTTCACCAAGGGTACTATTTTATTCCATAATTCCTTCACCTCTCTATCTAAAATCCTCACAAGTTCTTTTTCATAAGATAGGTCGGGATTAATCTCAATCTCTTCCATTCTTATCACATGCATAGGGGGGTTTGATCTGTATCTTCTGAGGATAAATATAAGGAAGACATCATGGATTTGCTAAAGTTTTAGAGGCAAAGCTAGTTTGTAGGCTACTGATCCCACATTTTCTATTATCTCATATGGCCTAATAAACCTAGGACTTAACTTCCTTCTCTTTCTAAATCATAAAACCTTCTTTCTAGGCAAAACCTTGAGAAATACCTTATCTCTCATCTCTTTTCTCTTTAGATCTGTATATGACTTTTGTCTATCAGAAGCTGCCTTCAACCTCTCTCTGATGATCTTTACTTTTTCTTTCACATCTTGTATTAAATCTAACCCAATGAGCTTGGTTTCACTAAGCTCATTCCAACACAAAGGTATTCTATACTTTCTTCCATACAAGGCCTCATAAGGAGCCATACCCAGACTCTCTTAATAACTTTTATTGTAAGCAAACTCAACTAAGGACAAATACTAGTCCTAGCTTCCCTTGAACTCTAATGCATAACTCCTTAACATATCCTAAAGGATCTGAATAACCCTCTTTGATTGTCTATCAGTTTGTGGCCAGAACACCATACTAAAACTTAACCGAGTACCTAAGGTATTATAAAGTTTCTTCCAAAACCTTGATGTGAACCTTGGATCCTGATATGATATAATCCAAGATAGAACCCCATGCAACCTTACTATCTCATCCACATAGAGCTCTGCTAGCTTCTCTAAGAAGTAATCCATTCTCACTAGAATGAAATGAGCAGTCTTGGTTAAATGATCCATAACCACTTAAATAAATCACATCTGCTTCTTATCATAGGTAACCTAACCACAAAATCTATTGTGACTTTGTCCCATTTCCATTTTGGAATTGCTATAGGATAAAGTAACTTGGAAGGGATCTGATGCTCTACCTTTACATGCTGACAAGTAAGGCACTTAGTCATATACCCTGACATATCCCTCTTCATGCCTAGCCACCAATAAGAAAGCTTCAAATCCTGGTACATTTTAGTGCTACCAGGATGCATAACATAAGAAGCATTATGAGCTTCTTATAGAATCAGCTTCTTCAGCTCTTCTACATCTTATACACAGATCTTGTCATGATAGTACAAGCTACCATCCCTTTTCATCTCATACTCTATCAGCTTCTCATCTTAGATAGCACTTATCACAATCATCAATTTGTGATCATCTTGCTAACAATCCTGAACTTGCTATAGCAAATTAGGCTTAACTTGCATTTTAACTAACAAGAGATCATCACCCAAAAGTTGTAATATGACATTCATGGCTTTTATGGCTGCCATGAATTTCTTACTAAGCATATCTACCACCATGTTAGCTTTTCCAAGATGATAATCGATCAAGTAGTCATAATCCTTGATTAATTCCATCTATCTCCTCTGTCTTAAGTTTAGCACCTTTTATGTAGAAAGATAGTTAAGACACTTGTGATCTGTGTAGACATAACATTTCTCTCCATAGAGATAATATCTTTGGATCTTTATAGAAAACATAATGGCTATAACTCTAAGTCATGAATAAGGTAGTTCTTTTCATATGGCTTCAATTATCTTAAAGCATAAGCAATAACCTTGCCATCTTGCGTAAGAACACGCTTTAATCTATTAAGAGATGTGTCACTATATATGGTGAAGTCCTTCCCTAAAATTGGCTATACAATAATCGAAGCCTCTACCAACATAGCTTTAACCTTGTCAAAACTTTCTTGACATTTGTCGTACCAAATGAACTTAACATCTTTCCTTAATAACCATGTTATAGGGGTTGCTATTAGTGAAAACCCCTTGACAAAGTGTCTGTAATACCCTACCAACCTTAAAAAACTTTTAATCTCGATGGTGTTCCTAGGTGGCTTCCACTCCATCACTGCTTCAATCTTGCAGAGATTAACTCAAATGCCATTAGCTGTTGTTATGTGTCTTAAGAAGGATACTTTACTCAACCAAAACTCATACTTGCTAAGCTTGGCATAGAGTTTCTCTTTTCTCAAAATTTGAAGAACCGTTCTTAAATGTTTTTCATACTTTTCCTTGTTCTTTGAGTAGACCAAAATATCATCTATGAAGACTACCACAAACTGGTTGAGATAAGGTTTTAAGACTTTGTTCATCAGGTCTATGAAAGCTGCAGGAGCATTGGTAGGCCGAAAAGTCATTACCAAGAACTCATAATGACC
>CANXYI011161249.1:0-11047 GCA_948208565.1 Hura crepitans
AGTTATAAGTCTATTTTTCTAAACCAATTTAGGTCACTTTCTTAGGCATAAATAAGTCTGCTTTAAATCTAATCTAAGCCATTATTTTAAGAACATTTATGTCCAAGTTTAAAGTAGTTTCAGTGTCAAAGTCCATAAATCATTTTTTTAGGACAGTTATAGGTCACTTTTATATTTTACTTACATAATTATAGGTCCATAACCTCGACTCACTAAGCATCTTTTCAAGCCCATTCACTTGTCATTAAAGGCCATTTATCATGCCATATTATCAATCTCAAAATGACACTAAAATGGGCTCCAATTTCCATCTCAAAATGTCATACACATATGGTTCAAATGCCATTCCAATTAAGCAAATTTTAGGTCATTTTTATCTATGTTTTCTAAGTCCATTTTAGGTACCAATTTTATATAACACTTTCAATGCTAAACTTAACATTTTTCAAACCATATTTCTATATATGTTCTTACATACTTCATGCCATTATTACATATACATTTTCATTTATTTTATGCCACTCTCACATTACTCATTTCAAGCCCAAATTGCCATACTATTCTTTCACACACACACATCATGCTATGACATGCAAATCATGCCTAACTTACTGCACATACCACTCAGCCAAAAGTTGTTAATGGGCATACATATATGCTTTTCTTCATATTCAATTATACATACACATACAATGGCATCATTTAAGCACACATACACACACACACATATCACATACCATGCAAACCAAGCCTTAGCATGCCTTGTACATGCCTTGGCCATACCATGAAAATATGCTTACATGCCTTTTCCATCAAATTCACCCCATACATATACCATACTACCCATAACATGCCATTTCCCATTTAATACCCTATGCTCCCATGGCATACACCCACCTTGCAACCCAAGGTACTTCTCAGTTACTCATCAAAGCCTCACTAAACCTTTCCTTTTTCACCATACACATGCAGATATCATTCAATCCCATAACATACACGTCATTTATCATCACATGCACTAAATGCACATGCCATACTACACCGTACACATGCACACCCTCTTAGCCAAAGAAAGGCCATATCCTTTAATCAATTTCTTTCATTAATTCATCACTCAAATCCCCTAAATCACACATAAATAACATGAATAGAAGCTTAATTCACAATTATACACATTTTAATCACCTAAACCCCTAATTCCATGCATGTTTTCTATCCAAATTACACTTGAATTTAACATAGCATGCCTTAAATGCATTAGACTCACATACCTCCCTAAAAAGCAAGGCCTTTTCTACACTTTAAGCTTGTAAATTGCCTTGTTGGATTCTACCTTCCCTTTGGCTTACATTCACACAACAATGCCTTAAAAAATTCATTGAAAATTCCTCGAGCCTCTAAACCAAAATCTAAAGACATAAGCCTCTTTAGAATGAAGAAATCCCCTAGGAAATAAAGTAAAAAAGGAAAGAAAAATACTTACACTTGAAATTGGTTTTTCAAACTCTATTTTATGTACACTTGATACTTCTTGATTTTTCTTAGATTTTATGGTTATCTATAGCCTTCAAACGCTTCAAAGACTATTTGCTACCTAGCTTAGGGGATTTTTTTGTGATAATTAGAGTTTGAATTGAGCTTAGGAAGCCATGGCAATGGAGAAGGGAGGGTGATGATGGCATCAAGTGAAAGAGAGTGAGAAGTGGGGAGGAAGTGAGGAGGTGAGTGGTTTTTGCCATATAGGTTGCTTAAGTGGCATAATGACCCTTATATAATGGGGTTGGATGGCTCAGGTAATGACGCGTGTCACCCGATTGCGCCAAAAATACTTAATTTTGATAGAAATTTGGGGAAATTTATAAAATTCACTCTGACCTCCAAAAATTATCATGTTAATTTTAAAAATTCTTAATTGGTCCTATTTAGTGGTTTATAAAATTTTTTAGCCAAATTCCCTTGGCAAGATAGTTAACTAATTGCCTCAATTTATGTGCAAACTTAAAATTTAGGAAAATTAACAAACGACCTCATAATTTAAAAATTCCTTCACCAGTTGGCTTAAGATAATTTTTGACCTTCAACGTATGGTATTTTTAGGTCTGTCTAGGCATATCTTTGGCTATTCCTAACTTAAGTCCATCTGAGCCTATAGCCCACTAGATTTTTGCCTAAAATAATTTATTGGTTCTACTAAATCATTAAATTAAGTCATTTTCATCACTTTCAAACCCCCCAAAGTTTCATGACTAGTACATCTTACCTTGGGCCTCGTGAAGGTAACCTGTCACTTCGGGCACACTTTTTGAGCCTCAGAGGTACTGTTCATAGAGCCTTAACTTATAGGCCATTATAGTTTTTCACCTCTTAAGAAATTTCATCCTAGAAATTACCTAGTGTAAATAAATGTGGATATTGACTTTTCATTTGCTCTTTGAGTTCTTATGTGTCTTTTTCTAAGTTATAGTGCTTCTAGAGTACCTTAACTAGGGGAATGGTTTTATTTCTCAACTGCTTTACTTCTCGAGCTAGAATCTATTGTAGACCTTTATTGTAGCTCAGGTCTAGTTCTACCTCAATATCTATCACTAGAACTACATGTGAAGGATCTGACATGTTCCTTTTGAGCATTGAAACATGAAATAAATCATGAATCTATTGTAATTCAAAAGGCAAGGTTAGCTTGTATGCTAGTGGTCCCACTCTTTTTGTAATCTCATATGGCCCCATAAATTTGGGACTCAACTTCCCCTTTTTCCTAAATTAAAGCACTTTTTTTCCTTAGAGATACCTTTAAAAACACTCTATCACCCACTATATACTCAATATCCCTCTAGTTCAGGTTAGTATAGGACTTCTATCTATCTGTTATAGCATTTGATCTTTCGCTGATAACCTTAACTTTTCTTCTGCATCTCTAATCATATCAACTTTTGAAATATTATTTTCCCTAAGTTCACTCTAACACAAAGGAGTTCTATATCTTCTACCATATAGTGCTTCATAAGGTGCCATTCCCAAACTGGCTTGATAGCAATTATTATATGCAAATTCAGCTAAAGACAGGTACTAGTCCTAATTGCCTTTAAATTTGAAGGCACAACTATGCAATATATCTTCTAACACTTGTATCACCCTTTTGACTGTCCATCTGTCTGAGGGTGAAAGGCTGTACTATAAGTCAGTCTGGTGCCTAATGCTTAATGCCATTTCTTTTAAAACCTAGAAGTAAATCGAGGATCCCTACCTAAAATAATTGCCATTGGTACACCATGGAGTTTGAAAATGTCATCAATATACAATTTAGCCCATTTTTCTAGTGAGTAATCCATTCTTATAGAAATAAAGTGAGCTATTTTAGTTAGTCTATCAGCAATCACTGACATAGCATCACACTTATTCCTGGTCATAGGTAGTCCCATTACAAAATCCATTGCAACCTTCTCTCACTTCTATTCTGGTATTATTATAGGATGCAACATTTTAGAAGGAACTTAATGTTTAGCTTTTACTTACTAACATGTTAGACATTTAGCCATATAATTTGCTGCATCTCTTTTTATACCTGACAACTAATAATGAGACTTCATATCTAAGTACATCTTTGAACTACCAAAGTGCATATAATAAGGAGCTTTATGTGTATCCTTTAGTATCCATAACCTCAGGTTATCTATATTAGGTACACATAACCTACATTGATAATACAGACATCCATCTTTATTTAATTCAAATTTTGTTGCCTTCCCCTCTTTAACTTTACCCATAAGATATACTAGTTGTTCATCCTTACCTTGTGCTCTATAATCTGCTACATAAAATTTTGTTTAATCTATAGCTCTATCAAAATAGCATTTTCTTTGTTGTACTGTAGCCTAGCATTCATAGCTCTCAAAGTTACCATAAACTTTATGCTCAAAGTGCTTATTACTGTATTAGCTTTCCCTGGGTGGTAATCTATCAAATAATCATAATCTTTGATTAGCTCCAATCACCTTTTCTATCTCAAGTTCAATTTCCTCTGAGTAAAGAGATATTTCAAACTCTTATTGTCTATGTAGATATAACAGTTCTCACTATACAGATAATGCCTCTAAATTTTCAAGGCAAAAACAATAGGAGCTAACTCTAAGTCATGAGTAGGATAGTTCCTCTCATAAGGTTTCAACTATCTCAAAGGATAGACTACCACCTTTCCTTATTGCATTAATACACAACCTAATCCATTAAGTGAGGCATTACTATAAATAACAAAGTCCTTAACTTGTTCAGGTTGAATCATGATAGGACTTCTGTCAACATCTTCTTCAACTTGTCAAAAATTTCTTAACATCTTGAATCCCACTCAATTTTCACATTCTTTCTAATCAATCTCATCATAGGTGCTTCAATCATAGAAAATTCTTTCACAAATCTTTTATAGTACCCAGATAAATGCAAAAAACTCCATATTTCTGTCACATTCCTTAGAGGTTCCCATTCTAACACTACCCTGACCTTGCTGGGGTCTACTCTAATACCCTCTACTGACATGACATGTCCTAAAAAGCAACTTCATTCATCCAGAATTCACATTTACTCAACTTGGCATATAACTATTCTCCCTTAGAGTCTGTAACACAACTCTAAAATGTATTTCATGTTCTTCTCTGGTCCTAGAATATGTTAGGATATCATCAATGAATACCACAACAAATTGATCTTGGTATGGTTGAAACACTTTATTCATTAGATCCGAAAAAGTTATTAGGGCATGGTAAGCTAAAATGGCATCACTAGGAACCCATAATGCCTGTATTGAGTCCTAAAAATAGTTTAAGAAATATCAACTTACTTGATTCTCAACTGGTAACACACAAATCTCAAATCAATCTTGAAGAATACACCTACACCTCTTAGCTAGTCAAAAAGATCATCTATTCTGGGTAGGGGATATTTATTCTTCACTATCACTTTATTAAACTATCTATAATCAATGCACAACCGAAGTGACCCATCTTTCTTTTTCACAAATAAAATAGGGGCTCTCTAATAGAAAGTACTGGGTCTAATGAAACCCTTATCTAGTAGATCTTACACCTACACCTTCAGTTCTTTTGTGGTACTGCCCTCTACCCAATATATACACCAAACCCAAACGGCGGATGCACGCACACAAAATGATATCCAATTTTGTTATCCAAAACCACTTTAAATTTAAAACTTTTATATAAGAAAATATTTCTTGACTCAAATATGAAATAAAAAATTAAAAACCTTTTGGCACATAAACCAAGGTAAATATTAGGGTCATTGTGTCAAAAATTCGACAACATAATAGCTGTATCGAGACACTTTTCTAAATTTTTACATACTTAAAAACACTTCTCTAACATTAATAATCTCATTTACAACCCAATGGGTCCTCCTGATCCTCTAATCACAACACAAAACACAAAGATCTTTAGGCTCTCTACAGTCACATTCTCATATGATAACTCATTAATCAACACACAAACATACGAGAAGCAGAAAAGCAATGTCAATAGTTATAATATATGAGTATAAAAACCCATTGCAAAATAAAGAGTAGACCGAATCCCTCCAGGGTTATCTTCGTGCCTCCTAATATGCAGAAGCTTTGGCTCTAATCTGCTGCCCTATTACCTATGCATCGCAAACAACTAATACGCTAAGCTTTTGCTTAGTGGTGTCATCACTTTAACTTGTAACAATGTTGGTTTGAGCATGTCCATATATGCACACAAGCCATTTTTAGGTTTTAATATCACAAACATGCAATTTCGGTGATATATATGCAAACATGCACATTTCATGCAATAGTCATGCCTTTAAATATCATACATGCCAAATATCACAAACATCATATAATGATCATTTATAGGCTATAAATCATAACTTATGTCATAACATCATCGTAATAGCATGTAAGCTACCATACCATAATTATGCATTGTAAGGAATAATGTTATGTATGTATATTATTCGGGTCATAATGCCCTTATTCACACATAGACTCATATATCCACATCATAATCATAATTACACCATTTATAGCCATGTAAAAGATAATAATCATAATTGGACATCTTAAAACTAGTTTTCATGTCATTCGGCCTACTTATATCAATATGTCGAATATTATTGTCATTTAACATATAACTCTAAAGTATGCATTTTTGAGTCATTTTAATTTGTTTAACTTATGCCTATATTAATAAGATAACTAACCAAGATTAGATAATGGAATAACTTAGGCCCAAAGGCTCTTATACCCATAGGTAAGTATACTTAGGCTTGAAGGCTGTCACATCCATAGATGTGTTACACTTAAGCCCAAAGGCTCTCACATCTATAAATACGTATCACCTAGGCTCAAAGGATCTCACATCTATAGATCCACACCACTTAGGCCCGAAGGCTCTCATACCCTTAGGTACATAATATTATGCCTGAAGGCTCTCATATACTCAGATACATATACTTAGACTAGAAGGCTCTCACATCTATAGATGCGTAAACAAACTTAAGTGCATAGGCTCTCATGCCTATTAGCTCATAAATTAATGACCTATAGGTCTCATACCTAAAGGTATGCTAGTAGCTACTAACAATCCTAGTTAACTAGTCAACCTATCCAAACTAGGTTTTCTAACTATATAGGTATCATTAAACATGTCATTATGTGTCATTTTAACCAATTTCATTTTTTATATTACTATTTTGCTTAAAATCACCATTGGCCTCACTACACTTTTGTATGGCCTATATATATACATCGGACCAACTTAGGCCTATTGATGTCCATTATACCTATAGGACTCAGTTCCTAGGTGTAATGGCATTGACACAACAACATATCATTATGCTGATCAAAACCCAAATATCAATTCAAACAATTATTTTATGGCATTTGTTAATATTTATATTCAAATGGTTATGCATTGCCTTATCATGTGTTTACAACATATATATCATCATTATATGTCTAAAATCCATTTTGAGCATATTAGCACATCTCATTCACACACATACGATACTTTCTAATCGATAAAAATATTCACACACAATAGCACACTTATCAATTCAAGTAGCCATAATGTTGCACATTTCAGTACTAAGTCATTCCATGGCATTCTACTATACTTTATATCCATTGCACATGTTCAAATCATGCTTAACCATGTGCATACATTTTTAGGCATACGACACACAACCATGGCATACTCGATTCTCAACCTGCATATTGCATTTATGAGCTTAATACTAACATTCTTACAATACCATCACTTATAAACACACCAAAACAACATATTTCATGCATGCATAATCTCATTCATCATAAATTTCTACTTATAGCATTTATTACATTTTTAGGCATTTAATTACATTTATTACAATTATGAACATAAATGCACATAACACTTTTCATGTAATTTCCTATAAATTAAGGTGATTACACTTACCAATTAAGGTCGTACGGGACACTCGAAGTTGGCCTAAACCTTCTCCTTGCTTAAAGAGGCTCGGGTTAACATATCGCCTATGAATACAAAAGGTAGAAGAATTAAAATTTAATACAAAATAATATAAAAGTCAAAAAAAATATTCTGAGCTTAGATATTAGCTCTACGACACCCTAGGAACCCATGAAAAATAAAATTAGCGAAAAAGAAAAACCTAAGTGTTGGGAGGTTACTATTCACCTCAAGAATTTTCTCAGTTTTTCTCCTAAAATACTTAACCATTCCTGATGATTTTGGTGTCCACGATCTCATCTCGAGATACTCTTCAATTTGGGTATAAGGTTATGGAGTGGGTCACTTCATAGAGGAAGAAATAGTTTCTAAAAACAAAAAATTCTAATTCCAAAGCCATTAGACTATTCAAAATATTTGAGTATCAGATTGTAACATTTTTGGATTATTTTGAGCTTTGCCTATGGTACCATTCATAGGACACTACTGTAAAATCTTAATTAGCATTTTTAACCATTTAAACGACTTCAGATTAGCTTCAAACTTTGCCCAAAATTCTCTTGTAATTAATACTCTACATTGGTACACTTAGTGTGACTCAAGTTTTAGGAAGCACTATTCATCTCGAGAAGTACTATTCACGACAGTTGGGATTTTTCGATCATTACATTTCTTCCCCACTTAGAATAAATGTCATCCTTGACATACCTCGTTTAAACAAATTTGGGTATTATTCTTGTATATGTGCTTCGCTTTCCTAAGTAGCTTCTTCCATGCCATGATGTCACCATCTGACTTTCACCAATGGCACAGTCTTATTCCACAATTCCTTTACCTCTCTAGCTAATATACCAACAGGTTCTTCATATGACAATTCTGGTCTTATCTCCACTTTATTAGCTGTCAATATATATAAAGGGTCTGATCTATATCTTCTCAGCATCAAAACATGGAACACATCATGAATTTGCTACAACTCTAGAGGTAAAGCTAGTCTATAGACTAATGGACCCACACGTTCTATGAACTCATATAGTCCAATGAACCTTAGACTCAAATTTCTTTTCTTACCGAACCTAAATACCTTTTTCCTTAAAGATACCTTAAGAAAAACTTTATCATCAGCTTTATACCTGATATCTCTTCTCTTTAAATGTATATAAGACTTTTGTCTATCTGAAGTAACCTTCAGTCTTGCTCTAATGATTTTCACCTTCTCCTCAGCATCTTCGACCAAATCCGGTCCTATAAGCTTGTGCTCACTCAATTCGCTCCAACATAAGGGAGTTCTACATCGTCTTCTATATAATGCCTCATAAGGAGCCATACCAAGACTTACTTGGTAACTATTGTTGTAAGTGAATTCTACCAATGAAAAATATCTATCCCAACTACCTTTAAGCTCTATGGCAAATGCTTGAAGCATATCCTTAAGTATCTAAATAATCCTCTCTAACTAATCATTCGTCTGTGGATGAAAAGTTATGCTAAAACTGGGCCTAGTTCCCAAAGCATTCTAGAGCTTCCTCTAAAATCTCAATGTAAAATAGGGATCTCTATCTAAAATGATGGAATAAGACACTCCATAAAGACTAACTATCTCATCAATGTACAGTTCTGCTAATCTTTCCATAGAGTAATCCTTGCTCACTGGAATGAAATGAGCAGACTTGGTCAATCTATCAACCACTACCCAAATAGAATCATGCTTATTCCTAGTCATCGGTAGTCCAATCACAAAGTCCATAGTAATTTAATCTCATTTCCATTCTTGTATTGCTATGGGATGAAGCAAACAAGAAGGAACCTATTGCTCAGCCTTCACCTACTGACAAGTGAGGCATCTAGTTTTATAATCAGCTATATCTCTTTTCATGCCCGACCACTAATAGGCTACCTTTAAATCTTAATACATCTTTATACTGCCTGAATGCATAGCAGACAAAGCATTATGTGCTTCTTACAGAATTTATTATCTCAATTTCTCACTATCTAGCACACATAGGCGGTCATGATAATACAGATAACCATCTTCCTTAATCACAAACTCGGAAGTCACTCTTGAATTACACTTATGATACTCTAAAATCTATGATCATCTATCTATGAATCCTTCACCATTTGTGTCAAGCTCAGCTTGACTTGTAACTCAGCCAACAAACCACCATCATCTTATAGCTTCAAGCTAACATGTATTGCCTTTAAAGTTAAGATAAGCTTTCTAATAAAGGCATCTATAACTTTATTAACTTTCTCAGGATGGTAGTCAATAAGGCAATCGTAATCCTTGATTAACTCCATCCATCTCCTTTACCATAAGTTTAATTCTTTCTGCATCGGCAAATATTTCAGACTCTTATGGTCAGTGAAAACATAGCAATTTTCTTCATATAGATAGTGCCTCTATATATATAGAGCAAACATAATAGATGCAAGCTCTAAGTCATATGTCAAGTAGTTTTTCTCATGAAGTTCTAACAATTGAAAAGCATAGGCAACAACCTTGCCATCCTACATGAGTACACATCCCAACCTATTTAGTGATGCATTACTGTATATGGTGAACTCCTTTCCTAATACTGGCTGAACTAAAATTGGAGCCTCTATCAACTTACTCTTAAGCTTGTCAAAGCTCTCTTGACACTTGCTATCCTATTCAAATCTCACATCCTTCCTTAGAAGATGTGTTATAAGGGCTATAACCAAGGAAAACCCTTCGACAAACCTTCTGTAATAGCTAGCTAACCCCAAGAAACTCCTAATCTCAGTCATGTTTTGTGGTAGTTTCCATTCTATTATTGCCTAAATTTTACTAGAATTAACCCTTATACCTTATATTGATGCTATATACCCTAAAAATGCTACTTCCTCTAGCTAAAACTCACATTTGCTAAGCTTAGTGTTGAGTGTTTCATCCCTTAAAATTTGTAAAGTCATTTGTAGATGCTTCTTATGCTCTTCTTGATTCTTGGAATACACAAGAATGTCATTTATGAAGATCACCACAAACTGATCTAGAAATGGCCTAAAGATTCTATTCATAAGGTCCATGAATGTCATCGGTGTATTAGTTAACCCGAAAGGCATCACTAGGAACTCATAATGACCATATATGATCCTAAAAGCCATCTTGTGTATGTCTGCCTCTTTTACTCTCAACTGATAATACCAAGATCTAAGATCAATCTTAGAGAAGACAACTACCCCTCTAAGCTAATCTAAAAGATCATCAATCTATGGTAAAGATACTTATTTTTTATGGTGACTTTGTTTAACTATTTATAATCCACACAAAGTCTTAAAGAACCATCCTTTTTTTTAACGAACAAAACTAGTGCACCTTATGGTGAAACACTTGGTCTAATGAAACCCTTGTCTAAAAGCTCTTGCAACTATATCTTCAATTCTTTTAACTTTATAAGAGACATTTTATATAGAGCTATAGAAACTAGTGTTGTGCCTGGCAGTACCTCAATCTAGAATTCTAACTCTCGCTCTGGTGGTAAACAAGGTAACTTATCTAAGAAAACATCCCTAAACTCAGCTACAATAGGAATTTGACTAACTTTTGT
>CANXYI011161307.1:0-11635 GCA_948208565.1 Hura crepitans
TTTTTAACCTAAAAAATTATAGATCCCCAATTAAAAAATCTAAAACCTTGTGTCCAAAAACCAACAGGAACTAAATTAATTATTCAATTGCATTTTCTATAAATTCAAATAAAATATTTATTGATGTCAAAAAAATTCTAATTTTAACATCATTAGACAAATTGGAATTTTCAACCTTCAGGTTGTGCTATTTTTGAGTCAATTTAAGTACATTTAGGACATTTTACCACTAGACTTGAACTAAGTTCGCTATTCACTTGAAATCATCAAGAAAATTTTTATTCTATCTATGCCTCATGATATATTATTCACAAAACTGGAGTTTCTAAGTATTACATTTCTTTCCCCTCTTGAGAAATTTCATCCTTAAAATTTACATGCTTCAAATAGGTAAGGGTACTTTTCTCTTAATTGTTGCTTGCTTTCCTTGGTTGCTTCTTATGAATTGTTATATTTCCATATTACCTTTACTAGTGGCACCACTTTGTTACGTAGCCCTTTAAGCTCACATGCAAAAATCTAGATTAGTTCCTTTTCATATGAAAGATTTAGGTGTACCTCTATTTCCTCTATTAACAACACATGGGAGGGATCTTATTAGTATTTCCTTCTGCATTAAAACATGAAAAGATGTCATGAATTTATTATAGCTCAAGAGGCAATACTAGTTGATAAGCCACTGGTCCTACACATTTAATCACTTTATATTGGCCAATAAACCTCAAGCTCAACTTGCCTTTCTTGCCAAACTAGAGTATTTTCTTCTAAGGTGACACTTTGAGGAAGACTTTATTTCCTATGTCATATTTAATCACTTTCCTTTCTAAGTCTGCATATGACTTATGTTCGTTTGTTGCCACTTTCAATTGATCTCAGATAATCTTAACTTTCCCTTCTTCATCACTAATTAAGTTTTGTCGCAATAATTTATTTTCACTCAGTTTATTCCAACACAACGGGGTTCTCTCATTCAAAGTCTTGTATGTTATCATTCTTAAACTCACTTAATGGCTAATGTTATATGAAAATTTTGCTGAAGATAGATATCATTTCCATTTGCCCTTAAATTTAAAGGCATAACTTCTTAGTATATCTTCTAGCTTCTAAATAACCCATTCCAATTGGCTATTAGTTTGTAAATAGAATGTTATGCTAAAGGTGAATAGAGTACCCAATGTATCATGTAGTTTATTCTAAAATCTAGATGTGTACCTTTGATTTAGTTATGAAATAATAGAAGCTAGCAACACATAAAGCCTCACAATCTTATTAGTGTATAGCTAGGCATGCCTTTCTAATGAATAATCTATTCACTCTAAGACAAAGTGTGCTATCTTGGTTAGGATATCCATAATCACCCATACTGTATCACATTTATTCCTTGTCATGGGTAGCCACACTACAAAGTCCATTCTGACTCATTCCTATTTCCACTTTGGTATTGCTATAAGATGAAGCAATCTAGAAAGAACATGGTGCTTAGATTTCACTTGTTAATAGGTGAGACATCTATTTACATAGTCGGTTATATCCCTTTTCATTCCAAGCCACCAATAATGAGACTTTAAGCCATGATATGTCTTTATGCTCTAGCGATGCATGGACTATGGAGATTTGTGGGCCTCTTACAAAATCCATATTTTAATGTCCTCTTTGTGGGGTATACATAATCGATCATGGTAATATAGATATCTATCAACCTTGATTTCTTATTCAATAAGCTTCCCCTCTTTGATCAAACCCATTATATGTTTGAGTTGATTATCTCTTTTCTATACAGTGTTCACTTGTTGAATCAATTTAGGTTTCACTTTTAACTTATCAGACAAGGCTCTATCCTCTAAATACTACAATTGAACATTCATTTCCTTTATAGCACATAAGAATTTTTTATTCAATGCATTAGTTACTACTTTAGCTTTACAAGGGTGATAATTAATTAGGTAATCATAATCCTTGATCAATGCCATCTATCTTTGTTGCCTCAGTTTCAATCCTTCTAGGTATGCAAATATTTCAAACTCTTATAATATGTATACATGCAGAATCTTTTAACATAAAGGTAATGCCCCCATATCATCAAGGCAAAAATAATGATAGCTATCTCTAGGTCATGAGTTGGTTAATTCCTTTTATATAGCTTTAGTTGCCTAGATGCATAAGCCACTACCTTACCATTATACATCAATACATACCCAAATCCATTGTGAAAAGCATTATTGTAAATAACAAAGTCCTTTCATGTGACACCTCTTACTCGGTCCGATTGCTATACCTGACTATGGTGTGTGCACATAACATGTTATCCGACCTCAACTTATACTTCAAGTTATTTAAAACAATTTATTAAGTATAAAAGCACATACTAAAAAAGGTTTCCAAAAATATTTCAAAACTAAGTTACTTAGTCAAAATTAGGAATCCTTATGCCAAAATTTTGCAACATAATGGTTGTACCGACCACTATCTAAAATTTTAAGTAGTATGTCGTAATCAAGAAAAACACTTTTGTATATTTCAATATATATTTCCACCACTCTTTGATCTATCTGATCACTTTAAACATCATTTAATAACACAGTCTCAATCTTAAGAAGAGACGTCAGTCATGTGTATATCAACTTAAAAACATTAAAATATAGTTACAAACTATTTACAGCTTACAAAGTACAACACATTATGGCTTAGACCCAAGACTACAAACATTCAACATAAGAGTGCACTTTTCTATTGTCTATGCATTTCATAACTTAATTACAACAAAATATACCAAAACAAAGATTCTTCGCTTATTGATTTGGATGTCCTAAGGCTTGGGCTCAGTTGTTCTCTTTACCTATGCATCATAAAGAAAATAATGTGGTAAGCAAATTACTTAGTGGTGTGATCAAAATAATTGTTGCATATAGTCGTTTTATGAATATTCATGCTAATATTATATATTGGTATCTAACACCGTTACAACAAATGAAATATAATTTATGCCATGTGTGTGTACACCATTTAATATAAAATAATTAACATGCTCAAAAGCATTATAATATATACATACCACTGGTGAGCATAAAAATGGTCCAAATATTATTTTACACTTATAAGCACATTTATAAGCCAATCATAAGTAAAATAATGCTATTATTTTATTCTTATCAATATTCATTGTTCACATAATAAAAATTATGTATTGTGTAATTTTATCAAGTTTACTTTAATTAAGAGTACACAATTATTTTTATACCACCCATATTAATGAGAACATAAAGCCTATGGATAATGGAATCATCCTATGCAATGCCCCCGTAAGACCTAAATGACTGTTGCACTAGTATAGACTCGTGCAATGGCCCTATGGGACCTAAATAACTATTACACTAATGTTAAAATCCATAATCATTAAGATAAGTTTTTATGTCAAACTATGAGTGGACCTGTAACCAACATCAAGCACTTACGTGTATAACAACTACTATATATCCCTAGTTGACTGACCAACATACCCAACTCTAGGTTGTTACTCATAACGCTATTTTTATATTTCAATAATTTCATAATAATAACTTAAACTTAAATAATTCATTTGATATTATCATGTTAGTTTAACATAATCGGGAATATCATTTCATTTCCTACATTTGTCGTTTAACCATAAAGTCACTTGCTTTAATTATGTATACATGCCTTAAATTTCCATATTATGCTTTTATGCACTTTTTAGTGTCAAAATATTCATTTCTCACCTATATGCAAATGTTATCAATTTTATGTTCCTTCTTAAGTGTATTCACTCACTAAAAGCAAGTAGGTCATTTTGGTGCCTCCATAACACCTTCACTAAGGTAATGGATTTCTTCCTTAGCTGCTTCATTTCTTTTACCTGAATTTGTAGTGGTTCTTCTTCCTATGTCAAGTGTAGTTGTACTTGTATCTCCTTTATGTCTATCACATGCGATGGATCCGATCTATATTATCTTAGCATTGATACGTGGAAGATGTTATGAATAGTGGTAATGCCAATCTATATGCTAAGGGTCCAACTCGTTCTGTGATCTCGTAGGGCCCAATGAATGTAGGATTGAGTTTCCTTTTCTTACTAAATCTAAGCATCTTCTTCCAAAGTGACACTTTCAAGAATCCTTTATCACCAACTTCATGCTCGATATCCCATTGTTTCAAATCAACATACGACTTTTATTGATCTAAAGTGGCTTTTAATGTCTCTCTTTTAATCTTAACTTGTTCCTTTGCATCTCTGATTAAGACAGATCCGATAATCTTGCTTTTTTGCACTTCACTATAACAAAAAATAGTCCTACACCTTTTACCATACAACACTTCATAAGGTGCCAGTCCTAAGCTGGCTTGGTGGCTATTGTTGTATATAAACTCAGCCAATGAGAAGTATTGATCCTAGTTGCCTTCGAATTCTATTGCATAGCTACACAGCATATCTTCCAATACTTGTATCACCTATTTCGACTATCTATCCGTCTGAGGATGAAATGTTATACTATATGTCAATCGAGTACTCAATGCCTCCTGTAACTTAAAAGTGAATCTCAGGTCTCGATATGAGATAATGGCTATTGGTACTCCATGCAATCGTATATTCTCATCAATGTATAATTGAGCTAACTTTTTTAAGGAGTACTCCATCCTTAGTGGTATGAAGTGAGCCATCTTTGTCAATCTATTCACTATCACCCATACAACATCACATCTACTTCTAGTTAGTGGCAACCCCATCACAAAATCCATGGTGATCTTCTCTGTTTTCCATTATGGAATTGCTATCAGATGTAACAATCTAGAAGGAACTTAATGTTTTACTTTCACCTACTGACAAGTTAAACATCGGGCCACATATTTTACCACTCACACATCATTCCTAGCTAATAATAATAGGGTTTCAACCCAAAATACATCTTTGTTCTTTTTTGGGTGCATGGAATATGGGGCTTCATAAACCTCCTTCAAGATCTACAGTCTTAATCTATCCACTTCTGGCACACATAGACTATTTTGATAGTATAGGCTTCCATTATCACTTAACTTAGATCCTATCACCTTCCCCTCTTTAACTTTACTCACAATTTGCAACATCTGTTCATCCCTCAACTGA
This sequence comes from Hura crepitans, assembly GCA_948208565.1. Classification (NCBI taxonomy): domain Eukaryota; kingdom Viridiplantae; phylum Streptophyta; class Magnoliopsida; order Malpighiales; family Euphorbiaceae; genus Hura; species Hura crepitans. The sequence goes on from CANXYI011161307.1 coordinate 5,120, forward strand.
GCCCCTTTTATCTACTACCTAAAGTTTGTTTTAACTTGCATTTCAGCCAAATCTACATCTTCTGCTGTGTTCTCTACTCTGGCATGCATAAACTTTAAAGTGGCAATAAACTTTCAGCTTAAGGCATCTTCAACCATGATTGCCTGTCCTGGATGGTAGTTGATGAAGCAGTCATAATCCTTGATTAACTCCATCCATCATAGTTGTCTGAGATTTAACTCTCTCTATGTGGACAATTACTTCAGGCTTTTATGATCGATGTAGATGTAACATTTCTCTCCATACAAGTAATGTCTCCATACCTTCAATGCATACATAATTGCAGCCAATTCCAAATCATGCCTGGGATAGTTCTTTTTGTGAGGCTTTAATTGTCTAGAGACATATGCAATCACCTTACCTTCCTACATTAGTACACAACTAAGCCCATTGTGTGAGACATCACTATATATCACAAACTCCTTCCCCTATTGTAATTGAGTTAGGATAAGAGCCTCTATTAACATCCCTTTCAATTTGTCAAAACTAGCTTGACATTTATCATCCCACTTGAACTTCATATCCTTTCTTATCAACTATGTCAAAGGAGCTACAATCATTGAGAAGCCTTTCATAAACCTTCGATAGTATCCTACCAATCCTAGGAAACTCTAAATCTCGATCACATTTCTAGGAGGATTCTATTCTAACACTACTTTAACCTTGCTCGGGTCTATTTTAATAGCCTCAGCTGAGGTAATATGACCCAAAAAAGTTACCTTTTCCAACCAAAACTCGCACTTGCTCAAGTTAGCATACAACTGCCTCTCCCTCAAGGTTTGCAACAAAATCTTGAGGTGTTGTTCATGTTCCTCCTGAGTTTTGGAGTGTACTAAGATGTCATCGATGAACACTACAATAAATTGATCCAAGTAAGGCTTAAAGATCTGATTCATTAGATCTATGAAGACTACCAGGGCATTAGTGAGCCCAAGTGGCATCATTAGGAACTTATAATGACCATATCGAGTTTTGAAGGTAGTCTTAGGGATGTCACTCTCCTAGATTTGCAACTGATGATATCCTATTCTCATAACAATCTTAGAAAAGATGTTGGCGCCTCACAACTAATTAAGGAGATCATTTGTGAACTTATTTAATTGCCTATAATCGATACACAACTAGAGCGACCCATCATTCTTCTTTACAAATAGTATAGGTGCTCTTTAGGGTGAAACACTAGGCCAAATTAAGCCTTTATCTAATAGTTCCTACAACTACGCCTTTAACTCTACTAGTGCCATCCTATGTCATGTAATAGACACGAGATTCATGCAACAATATCTCTCAATCTCAAAGTCTAACTCTTAATGTGGGGGTAACCCTTGTAATTCATTTAGGAACACATTAGGGAATTTAAACACGACTAGTATCTAATCAAGGCTAGGGGTTATAACACTAGTATCTACCACAGAAGCTAAGAATGCTTCATGTCCCTTTCCAATGAGTCGCCTAGATGTAATAGCATAAATAATGTTAGATAGGGAATCTCTTTTACCCATAACTATCACTTTTTGCCCATCTAGGGCCTACAAACTCAACCTTTTCCTTTCACAATCAATCACTACTTTATGTTTTAATAGCCAGTCTATACCCTATATGAAATCAAACTCATGAAAGGGAAGTTCTCTCAGGTCTACTAAAAAGGTCTGATTATGGATTATCAGAGGGCAGTGCCTATAAACTATGTTCACTGTCACACTTTACCCAATTAGGTTACTCACTTGGATGTCTAGGTCTACAGGTTATGGCTAAAGTCCCTTATCTCATACTTGTGTGGTGCAAATATAAGAGTGTGTTGATCTAGGGTCAATTAAAGCTAATGCTAGGATATAAAATAAAGGGAAAGTACTAGCATTGATGGTTGATGCTTTAACTTCCTCTCAAGCACGAATAGCATACTACCATGCTAGAGCTCTAGCCTTTGATCGTGCCCTCTAAGTAGTGCTTAGGTGGTCTTGCCTATATTGTCTCGATGGACTACTGGGTGCTGCTATAGCTGATGCCTAAGTTTGTGCCACCTCTAATTGTCTCTGATGATAATCCCTCTATAAGTGCTCTCTAGCTCCACATACAAAGCACTCCCCTCATCTACACTACTAGCACTAACCCCAGAGTCTCCTCTAGCAACTCCCACATGTCAAAGGTGCACTTCTAGCTATGGACATCGAAGCACTTGAGGCCTATTATGATGGAGGTGGTGGAGGCCTAGGAGGATATGCCTCACTAGATCTCTATGCTAGAGCCTATTGCTAGGACTGTTGTGTCGACTATCTGTAGGACTTTTGGCTAGGCTAAAAGTCTCTCTATCTCTTACCCCTTCCTGGGGCTAAGCTACTTTGACTTGTGGTGAAAGGTCTCTTTCTCTAGAATAGCTCACTTTTCTCCTATACCATCTCCTACATGTCATACACTGCAGCTACCAACTTAGAAAAGTCTCTAATCTTAGGGCTAGAAATCTGTATCATTAGCTCAACATTGAGGCCCTTCTCAAAGCTCTTGCGCTTCTCCTTAACGGTAGGGATAAACTTCACTACATACCTGCTCAACTGAGTAGTCCTTCTCATACTCTGATATGGACCTCCGTCTCTATCTCAAATCAAAGAACTTCTACCTCTTTTTATCCTTGTAAGACTCAGGAATGTACCTTTTTTGAAATTCCTTCAAGAAGAACTCCCATGTAATATCTGCCACTACCTTTCTCTTTTTTAAGGTATCTCAACGATGGAAGGCTTCTTGCTATAGAAGAGAGGTGGAGTACCTCAGACACTCTTCCTTTGTACACTCCAACTACTCTAAGATCCTTATGTTTTACTCCAACAAATATCTATTCTTGCTATATCATCCTCCCTTGCACTTAAGAGGTCCACTGCTCCTATCTTCTTAACTCTTTATAGATAGGTCTTCTGTAGTGCTAGGGGAGCTAGTGGTAGTGGTAGAGGTGTAGCAGTGTGTCTCAATAGCTTTACTATCTACTGTAGTAAGGCTGAAGAAGCTTGAGCCTGAGGTAGTGGCTAGTGAGTAGCATCACTAGGCTCTAGAGTGGCTGCACTCACCTCTAGGCCACGAATGGTGGTAGGAGCATGACTAGCCACCTCTTCACCTCAATTTGGTGAAGTCCATTCAGTCATCATATATAACTGTATAGAAAACACTTATTAGCTTCATATAGTGTAGCTTTAACCTAAAACAGAACCCTAGACATATGTACTTATGTATAGTACACCTAGGAATGCCTAAACATGCTATGATACCACTAAATGTAACACACCTTACCAATTCTAGAAGGAAAAAGATAAAAGGCATCACTTCTTAGAGGTCAGTAATCCTTGGATTTCCCTAGGGACCATTTGTTTAACACTTATTTCCCTAGGGACCATTCGTTTAACACTTATGTCCTTTTGACCAAAAATTTTTCCTATAAGAAAAACACTTTTAAACCATTCTCAAACCATATCTCAATTCTTAGACCCTTTTACTCCCCCAAAACATCATCAACAACCAATAAATAGCAAACACAGGGTCCCAAACCCACACACAAACAAACAAAAACATGTATATATATCCATTAAAAGAAAGTTTCTACAACAATTTAGTCACATATCTCAGTTTTACACTAAACATGCACTATTGAGATTACACCTACTATACATGAGTGACTGAATAACAAGACTACAAAAAAACATCAAAAGCATACTAAAAAGAACTTTAGGTCAGCTACACTAGCACCACTGAAGTTAGACAGCTACCTCATCTATAGCATGTGCATCGAAACACTGACATGCTGAGTATACACTTAGTGGTGGATTTGAATCAATAAATGCATGTAATGAATGTAATCAAACACATAATGTCACATATATAGTCTAGCACAAATAAGGTAATTTTCATGCAATACCATTATTATTTTAATAGTTATGTGTTGTAAGTTACAATTCCTTATTATGCGAGTAATCCATTCATTTTCTTTATGGTCAACTTACTTCTTAGTGTCCATATTTTTATATTCATTTACCATTAGTATTAATCATATATCATCATATTTATTTAAATATAGTATCCTTCAGGCCCATGACAAGTAGACTACACTTTAAGATAATGGATAACAGAATCTATGTTATGCAGTGGCCCATATTTTGGGCCTTAATAGCTATACCTACTTGGTCTCATAATAGGGATCAACTCAATGGAACCTCTCAATACCAGACTGGTAGATATCAGGAATCAGTCCATAAACCTCCCAATATATATAAAAGGGGTATTAGGGATCAGCCCTAAAGGACCTCCTAATGTCCCAACTCATCATGTCCATCATCTAGCTGGTGGATAGTAGGTGTCAGCCTATGGGACCTCCTAATATCAACATTTAATCCAATGGACAGTAAGGATCAGCTCTGTAGGACCTCCCAATACTCGAGTGTGTAGGGCTTACATTAGAACCTTGATGGCTGCACCCGCTACATCTATTAGAAAATAGTGGCCACCAAAGGAACCAAATTGCATGGTAACTGCTAACTCCCTAGTTGACTAGTCAACCCATCTAGTAGGTGTCTAACTAATGGGCTTAACTATTGATTAATCGTTGTTATTTAGTTATCAGTCATCTCTTAAGTGTTATACCATTACTAATATTACACACGGACAATAAGGGTGCACTATACACCTTTCCTAGTTACGAGTCATTTTCCATAAAATCACTATTTATATGGTCATTTTCCATTACATTACTATTCATTTGGTCATTTTTGTAGCAATTCCTATTTATTTGCTCACTTATGATTACCATAATTTCCATGTCACCATTTATGCCCACTAATAATTCATTATTTCTCTAACCTTTATGCCTCAATAATACCATTATTTCCTTAATCATCATTATGCTATTAATCTTATGTTATAATAACCATTTTCTCATGTTATTCCACATGACACCATTACACACCAATTTAGGTCATAACTCATTAAATCATTATCTATCTCATCTTATTTCTTGCATTCATTTTGCTATGCTTATTTTCATGCCAATTACATGTCAGTGCTATACATTTTATGCCATATACATGTACACATGCCATAACTATACATATATTTTCACATACCATGTTCCGTTTTATGTTACACATGTTATGACCATCACGTTACATCATGGTGCATCATGTGCACAAGTCATGCATACATGCACATGCCATGACATACATGACGTACATATGACCATACATGTATCGTGGGTTTACACATGCTTTCCATATGCAACACACATCCATATCATCATTATCACATCTAATTTACACTATGGCATGTTTATTTCATCAAAATCACATACACATATGCATGAAACAACACTTCCATACACACTTTTATAAATGAACACATACAAGCACATGTTGGCATGCATCAATTGCATCAAATCCATATAACTAAGGTTGAATTCCACCTTTCATCACCTTTTTATGACCCCGTACCGCTTGGTTCTTCACTGTTCCTTCTCTCACCTACATATGTAACATAAAACATAGAAAATCCATATAAAATACTATAAAGCTCCAAATCAAAATCTTTAAACATGATTTTTCTTAGAATTATCAAGGCTACATAAACTAAAAATAAAAACTAAGAAATAAGTATTTACATTCTAAAAAGTTACTATTCACTTTATACTTATATCTTCTATTTGAGAGCTTGTTTTTGGATTCTCTCAATTGTATAGTATTCTATAGACCATAAAGGTAAATTCCCATATAAAGTTTATAAGATTTGGTGTAGGAAATAGGTGAAAATCTTGGAAAGCTTTCTTTTAATGGTGGCAACATTTTTTTGGGAAGAAAATGAGGTGGAGGATGACTTTTGTGCACATGTGTAAAGTTATATATATAGGTAAGTGGCATGGTTAAATCGTGACACATGGTGATCTAACAATCCGTATTCACCTGATTTCTTTTTAAATTTAAAAATTCTCAAAAATTTCTCTAAACTTAAAAAAATAGTGATCATAGTTTCAAAAATTCTCGATTAGTATTATTAAGGCCCACGTAAAATTTCAAGTTAAAATTCCACTGTTGACTTTTTGGCACTATTCACCCACTAGAATAAAATATTCAAAAAAATATAAAAAGACCTCAAAAAATTAATTCCTTCTCTATCATGTTCATTAGAATTTTTGAGGTTCAAGGTATGATATTTTTGGGTTCATCTGGGCATATCTCAGGGCTGTCCTAGCACAACCTCATTTTATCCCCCTATTCACTAGTTCTTAACCTGAAATGATTTATTGGTTCTCTTAAAATTTTAAATTCTTTCATTTTATCCATTTTTAGGCACGTCAAAGTTTTATGACTACTATGCCCTTTTTTAGCCTCGTGAAGGTGCCCTAACCTATAGGGAATACAATTCATGCCATGAAGGTACTATCCATAAAACTTTGACTTATGGGTGTTACACTTTCTAACTGTCCATCAGCCTATGGATGAAATAATTTGC
>CANXYI011161445.1:0-13928 GCA_948208565.1 Hura crepitans
CGAGTCTAAACCCGTCCGAAAAATTATTTTTCCGCAAAATGATAGATTATAACCTACTTTAACTTTTTGGTTCTGCTAAAAATTTTAGTTCATTCGTTTTCACAAATTTTCAGCCCGTCAAAGTTTCACGACCCATATGCTCGTCATCGGACTCTCGTCGATGGCACGCATCACGAGGCACACCGTTCGGGTCCAATAAGCACGGTTCACGAGACTGACTACGGGCGTTACAATCCCAGAGGCTTAAGTTAAGTTAATAATGTAACAAACTAAATGGACTTACAATGCATAATATGTTAGTCAATAAGGAAGTATGCATATATGAGTTGAAAATGGCACAATTTGTTTATTGGTTGATTTTAATTGCTCACTTGCCATATATGTATGATATGTATATCATTGTACATGATGTAGGTCAATTGGTCATGAATACAACGTATTACTATTTGTATGAATATTATGCAATATGTAACTTAGTTATGCATGTAAATGAATGGCATATACCTATGTTATGTTAAAATGGATAATTAGCACATGTTATTTCGATTACACCACTAAGCATTCCCTTAAAGCATCGCTTATTTCTGATGCATAGGTAAGAAGACTTTTTGATACTTAAAGCCTCGAGAAATTAAGAATTATCAAAAGAAGGCTATTCTTTTGGTAAAGATTGTATATGTGAAATAGTTGTGATGTATATGTAGCACTCAAATGTGTTTTGTAAGGGAATAGGCCTAAAGTTGTAATTAAATGTTACTTTTTGGATTTTAAGTTTGTAAACCTTATTAAATTAGTTACTTGTATGTGGAACTATCATGATATCTCTTCCTAAGTTTGAGATATCTTATGTTTGTGTTTATGTGTCATTAGAGTGATCAGAGGATCACATAAAGGATGTGGAAGTGTGGAAATGGATTTTAGAAGTGTATTTTCTTGTGTAGGTTACTATTCAAAATTTGGGATAGTGTTTGATACAGTTATTATGCTATGGAAATTTTGGCATAAGGATTCCCAATTTTTAAACATGTAACAATGTTTGAAAAAGTTCTTGTAAACCTATATTTTCACACATAATGTTTTAATAAAAATATTTTATAACAAGTAATAAAATAAGTGAGTTTGGATATCTCGATATGCATGTAAACCTTAGTTTAGCTTGATGATTAGCTAGTGTTCAAAATGGGTAAGGGGCATCACACCCATGTTTGGATTGCCTAATAATGAACAAAGACATAAAAATTCTAATAAACAAGAATGTTTTTACCAAATTTAAGATATTTTTGCAAAACTCGAGAAAAATAATTAACTTTTGATTATAGACTCTAAGTTGGCTTGACAAGCTCATAGTGTGACCCAAAATGTGAGAAAAAATAAGCATTTGTTGTAGGTTAAGGGCTTAGGCCAATTTGGGACAAAATGACATAATTTTGGCACCTAAAATAGCCATTTCCAATGCGGTCATTTTTAATTTCTTAAGACGGCTATTTTTGGCTCCCAAAATGATGTCATTTCATGTATTAGAGTCCTAAGTAAACTCTTAAATGGGCCATGGAGAACGGTCATTTTAATGGAGAAAATGGCCATTTCACTATGGAAATAGCCATTTTGGCTAAAACGACTATTTTCCCATGGCCAAAATGCCCATTTTCAATCTTGAATTTTATGTATATGAGTTAAACTCCGTGCCAATATAAAGGGTTAGCTTTTCTCGATAAGTGCACACTTAAAAAGGTAAAAAACACTTTTCAAACACTAGTTTTTGAATTTTTAGATGTTTTAAAAAATTCTATCCTTTTTCTCTTGAGTTGATCGAAGATCATTTGTAAAGGCAATTATACATAGTGGGTCGACTAAGTTTTCTTATTCTTCTTTATTTTATTTTCTTTTTCTTTTTTATCCATATACTAGTCAGGCATGGTGTCATTTTTATTTATTTTATTTGTTTCCCATCTACCAATTAGATGTGGCAAGAATATTTTATTTTTCTTGTTCATCTACTAGTTAGATGTGATAACTTATTATCTATATTTTGTTAATATTGTGTATTTTATTTATAGGTTTTATTTAATTAATTTTACATTCTTTTTATTTTTCTGTTCATATTTTTATTCCATTATTCATACTAACATTGTTTTTGTTGTTGTTGTGCGAGTTGTTTGATCTTTTGCACTAACCTTTCTTTTTGCCCATTTGTTAAACAAATCAATGAAGTAACTCTTTATTAACCCGTTTACTTTTATTTCTTATTTTTTTATCCTCTCTTTATTTTCTTTACTTTTTAATTATTTTATTCATTCATTCATTCATTATTTTTATTAGTTAGATTGTATTTTAGACAACTTTAATGTAATTTTATTTTTATTTGGTTAGAATGTATTTTAGATAATTTTCTTGTAATTTTTATTTCCTTTTTGGTTAAAATATATTTTAGGTAATTGTCATATAATTTTTTTTATTCACAATATTTTTCTATATATTCTGTGAATGTTGTGGTAGGTAGAAAATGATTTTTACACGTTATAAAAAGAACTAAATTATTTTATATCTAATTAATTGGTGTTTTCTTAATAAAATGGGCTTGAATTTTTCCATAATAAAAGTCATAAATAATAAAACTTGAATTCTAAAAATTGGCATGTGAGAACTAAAGTTATCAAAATAATCAATTACCTAGTTTGATGTACGATATTCTTTAATTTCATGTATTTTTTCTATGAATATGTATGTTTTATTATTTCTTTATTTGATTATATATTTTATTTTAATTATGAAACCTGTATAAGAAAAAGGATAATACTATAAATTTAATATGAAATTTTGTATTAACTTGAGGTATAAATAAGACTAGGGTTTCAAACCACTTTAGTTTTAGCCCTACAAGGTATTTCCTAACTCCGGTTGGGTGGTGACTCCTACTTTGTGGTGCCCAACTCACTCTTTCTAGGCTAATCAAATAGGAATAACTTAAGATTCCTTTAATTTTTTTTAATCTTTTGGGACTCGAGAGGTGAGATTTAGATTGAGTCTTTAGTTGTTTTAATTTGACTGGTCTAAAAAAGGAATAGACTTGAATAGTGGCGACTCTATTAGGGACACCACAAGACCATGCTCTAAAAGTAGCTCAAATTAAAACAAAATTTCATGCTTTGAATTTATAATATTATCTTTTTTTGAAATTGTATTACATGCTTGAGCCTTAGAATAAGTTAGTCATCCCTTTTTACCATAATGTCATTTCGTAGCATGAACCGATTTTCATTCAATTTGGGAGATTGTCAGAAGTGGCATCAAATCCAAGCCTCATACCTATAAAGTATATTAAATGATAAACCAATTGGTTGTATGCTCATGATGAGATAGACCTATTGTGGAGGGACTATGCTTGGATAACCATAACTTGTGTGACCTAACTCTAAGCCTATGTAATGACCAATAGCAACTTCCCCTAGGTTTTTTGGTTAATGATGCATTGTGTGCTATGTGGGCTAATATATGTGAAATACGGCTTAGTCATCCCAAAATAATGTTGAACCCATTGGGCCTTTTTAATTGGAATGGGTTAAACCTCACATTTTGGTTTAGTTGAACATATCTAACATATGTAGGCCAAATATCTTGCATGTGTTCTTTTAAATATGAGAGAAATAATGTTCAGCTATCTGTCATCCATTATTTGAATATGGTGGGCCTTTAATGTCCCATAGGTGAACCTTTCTAGGAAAGAACACATTGACCTTGTGTGTGGGAAGTGATAAGGGTTGATGGCTCTTTTTTTTGTGTTTGTTGTTGTATACAGTAACATGCATCTGCATTTCATGCATTTTTGCATCTCATTCATCACTTCTAACCCTTTATTTTGTAGCCATCATATATCCTCAAGCCACGGGTATGTGGACCAAATGAAAGAATAACTTAGCAATAAATCATCTCTATCACATATAACCTAATAGACATGGCAGGACAAAGAGAATGTAGCTCTTTTACTTAGGACTTTAAAGCCAGAATGGATCGAAAATTCAAGGAATTCAAAAGAAAGATGATATCCATGATCTCAAAGGCAATTGCTAGGGTTGCTCCTACTTTTAGTTCACCACCACCTATTAAGGCAATAATAATTACACCTACTAGAAGAACCATTACTATTTTTAGAGGAATTGCTATGAAGAAGGAGGCTATAAGTTTAGGTGAAAAGGCTAGAAAAGCAAAGTACTTCAATCCAAAATTTAATTTCTCTGAGGAATCTGATGATAAGGCTAAGAGGAAAGATGTGCCTCAAAAAGTTGAAAATACTGCTATAAAGAAACTGGAAGAAAAGATCAAGGCAATAGCTAGACTTATCACTATGGGTAAGGGGTTAGATTAGGTTGAGCTTATCCTAGAATCTGAGGAGTTACTACCTTTAAATTTAAGAAGCCAAAGATATCCAAGCTCGATGGGATAATTGATCCAAGGGCTTATGTTAAGCAGTATGCTATAGTCATATAGGGCATAGAGCTCAACACAAAACATAAGATAGTATACTTTAGCCTTACACTATGAGGAAGAGTAATTGATCGGTACCATAGGTTGAAGAAGAAGGTTAAGGAAGATTAGGAAAAATCACTAAAGCTTTTATCAACCAGTACAACAATGGCACACATATAGAGGTTACAATGAAAGACCTTGAACTATATAAATAAAAGCCTAATGAGACCTTCCTAGAATATTTGACAAGATAGAGGTTTAAAGTGCTAAAAATGAGGAGAAAGCTAGAAACATCGAATCAAATCTATATGTTCATCAAGAATGCAAGTCCATACCTAAAGGATAAGGCTTAAAGATTGGGAATAACTTAAAGATATCTCTATTGATCTGAAAGAAGAGCATGCTAAGTAGAAGAAGAACTTAAAGGGTTTAATAGCAGAAGGAATCTAAACAATAGAGGCATAAAAGAAGTTAGTTACTATAGGATGAGTAAAATTGCTGAAGTGTTTGCCATAACAAGACACTACTCAAATTTGGGCAAACTATTGTCGTGGTGCCTAAAACAGTTCCAAAAAGAATGGAAACTTCAACCCCTTTTATTTTAGACCTACTAGGAATGAGGGATAACTTTATCATAGATTAGACCAATACTACTAATATCATTAACACACAGGTAATGACATAAATAACTACCATACTTTGAGGGACAACATTCAAGATTTGATTGACTCAAGACAGATCCCTAATCTGTGGAAGAGATAAAAGGGTTAGGGTACTTATTCGAATGTTCCTCTAGCTATCAACATAGTCAATTTAAGATTGCCAAAATGGTATATGCTATGGGATTTTGTATGAAAATGATGATTTAGTAATAGAGAGAAATGTAGATTTAGGCTACAGTTCAATTTGTGTGATAGACATATAGGCTACTGATAGTGAAAGCAAGTTAGAGTAACATGTCTAAGACTTATGGCTAGATTCAAATTTAGACCAAAAGCCAGTTGAAGATGTAGAAGCTAATATAGTAACTCGAAGTGGTTTGGTAATGCCAAAAGTAGAAAAATAGCTAATTCCCTCGGTTTCGGTGAAAGAGGATGATATAGTAATGAAGCAATTAAGGAAAATTCCTATATAGATTTTAATCTGGGATCTACTACTACAATCATCCTCACATCGACAAAAGGTAGTTAAAGCTTTATATGTTGCAATAGTTTCAATTGCCATATCATCATTTGAACTAGTGGCAATGGTAAAGGGGGAAGAAAGCAATGGTCAGCTTTTTAGATACAAATCTTCCACCAAAAAGATGCTATCACAACCATTATTTGTACATAAAAGTAGAAGTTAATGGCAAGCACACAACATTGGTAATGGTTGATAATGGGTTACTAATCAATGTATGCCCATTTAAAGTAGTAGTTGTATATAAGATTGAAGATTCAATAATCTCTTAGTCCAAGCACACCATTATGGCTTATGACAACACTAAGATGCAGGTGTATAGGACTTTCAAATTCAAGGTCAAAACAGGGATAATTATAGATGGTATAGAGTTTACAGTGCTTGATATCCCTATAAATTTATCCCTACTTTTAGGAAGGCCGTGGTTCTATAAGTTGGAAGGGGTTCCATCAACACAGTATCAAATGATAAAAATCCCCCACGATGGTAAGATTGTAATAATATAAGCTATGAGGGAGAATCAAATTTCAATACTTGAGATAGCCAACCAGCCTTTCAATGGTTTCCATATAGCTAGGATCTTTTTAGAAGAAGAAGAGGATGATCCTAAAGTGGTAAATATGCTTAAAGGATGAACTATTAGCCAGGTGCTAGTTTGGGACATGATTTGAATGGGTTGATCTCAACTATTCAGCCAAAAGGATAGAAGGATTGAAAGGGGTTAGGGTAGATAGCCAAAACTTTAGAACCAAATAAGACTAAAAAGGGTATCCTACCACTAAAATAGAGTTTTGTTCAAATAGAAGGAAATGTTGGTTACTGTAGAGAGTCAGAGCCTACCATCTTAAAAGGGAAGGTCATGCCTGGGTTTAAAATCTTTAGTGATATGTTTGATTGGACTATAGGTGAAGTCAAGGCTACTACAGATTTTTGGAATGAAGAGGTCATGATCAATCTAGTCAATTTAGAGATTGAATGCAAGGAAAAAATCCTAACCATTGCCACGCTTAAAGATAAAGGAAAAAGTAAAATAGAAAAAGATGATACTCTAAAAGAATTTTCTAAAATTTTATATGTACCCAAACTTTTTGATGATAATGTTTCTACTTCTTTTGTTAATAAGATGAATGATTTTTCCTATTTTTGTGATGTCTCACCTAATTACATCATACATAATGATAATTATGACATGTGTAACATGTTTGACATCAATTTAATCAATACTACCTCATTTAATCTCAGTACCAATGAAAACCCTAAAGAAATTTTAATTGCATCTAATATAACTCTTAAAAAAGGATTAAATTTAAGAGAATACTAAAAAGATATGAAAAAGTCTTTGCCTAGGCCTATAAAGATATGCTCGAGGTGGATAGAAAGATAGTTGAACATGCCACTTACACATACCTAGAAGCCAAGCTGGTGAAATAGAAGTTGAGAAGAATGAGGCTAGAATCGGTAGAGAAAATAAAAGAAAAGGAATAAAAACATATTGAAGCTAAGTTCTTGGAATAAGTATAGTATCCGATCTGGCTAGCCAATGTGGTAACTCTTGCTAAGAAAGATGGTAGGGTTAGGCTATTTATAAATTATAGGGATCTAAATAAGGCCTACCTGAAGGATGATTTTCCAATAATTCATTATAATCTCAATTAATTCATTTATTTCACTAAATGGGCAATTATTTGCTTTTTAGTCCCTCTTGGTATTTTTTGCCTCCTTTAGTTTGCTAAAGTAAAAATTCATTTCCAAGGTTATAAATCATTTATGTGAAGCAATTTGATCTTAAACACATTCCTAAACCATTAATTTTTCTAGTTATGCTATGACATAAGGTCACATATTTTAACATAATACTATGGAAAATAAATATTCAATAACTATTGAATACACATACCTCTCAAGCTTAGATCCCTTTAATCTTTCTTTTCTCTACTTTAACTTTATTTTATCATCTCTTCATCTCACAATCCTCACCATATCCATAATTGATTTCCTCGTATAACAGCCACTAAAATATTATTACACATAAAACTTTAACATATAATTCTATAAATCTAAGCTACATCTCAAATAACCTCATAAAATTTACTTGGTTGGGAACCAACTTACCTACTTTTAAGAGACCCAAAACACTTATCTTCCACTCCTCTCATCCATCAAAATCCACTTATTTCCATAAGTCTTCAAAAGCTAGTAGCTTATGTGAGGAAAAGAATCCTTTTTGCTTAATAATTGATGTTTATTTAGGTATGTATAAAGGAAGAAAATAAAGAAAGGGAGTGAGGGAAATTTCAGCACCAAAGTAAGGATGAAAAGGAAGAAAGTTGGCTAAAAATATGTATTATTTTATTATATTTTCCTATTTTTATCATGATCCAATGGCTATGATTAAAAGTAGAATATTAAACTTGGATGGTTGAGATTTTCCATTTATAATTAGTCTAAAAATATCTTTAAATCATTTACACATCACTAACCCCTTTATTTTCACTTGGATGGTCAAGATTGATCATGTTACCATTTAATCCAATGGCTAAAAATGCTCCCTACACCATTATTTCTCCATTTTTCCTTAAATATACAGATTTCATTGAATTTATTTCCCTAAATATTTTTTCAATAACTCCCATGATCAGAAAATTCCAACACTATGAATTTTGGATTCCTTGGAATTTTTAACCATCAGGATGTGCCACTTTTAAAATTCTCTGAGAGCATTTTTGAATTTTTCCATTCAACCCATAATAGTTTACTATTCAATTTACACCATAAATCCAAGTTTTATTTTTTATTTTTAACCCCTTATACAACCTCAATCTCAAACTTCACCACAATGCATTTTATAATTAATGTGAATTTTTGGTCGAGTTAATTCCACTTGGCCTGAGAACACTATTCATAGCTTAGTTATCACTATTCACTAAGGCTCACTCCCGAACCTTATTTTTCTCACATTTTCTCATCATTAACAAGCTACTTGTCACTTCCACATTACTCTCATATGTCTCTCTTATCTTTTTTACCATGAGTAGTAAATTTCTCATTTTATCCTTGGCCTTTCAAAAAAATTACCATTTTACCCTTTAATTGATTTTTGCTCCATTATTCATGCCAACTAACTCTACTCAATCTATACGTCCATTTCATTCCTCACTTTTCTTTTAATTCCTATTCTAACCTTTTAAAAAACCAAACTAAAAGTTGGGATGTGACAAAACCATTATGGAACACATCACTATACATTACATAATCCTTTCTTGATATTAATTGTGTAAGGTGTAACACCTGAGAAATAAGGTTTCATGAACAAAACTTCCCGAGGCATGAATAGTGTCTCCTAGGGATCTAGGGCACCTTATAGTGGTAAAGAGGGGGAGTGCTAGTCATAAAACTTTGATGGGCCAAAAATGAAAAAAATAAAATAATTAAAACTTTTATTAGAATCAATAAATCATTTTAGGTTGAGAAAAAGTAAATAGTGACTTTAGTTGGCATTGTATTGAGAGAGTCCTAAGATGTGCCCAAATAGACTTGAAAATGGCATATCCTAAAGGTCAAAATTTCCAAAGAATCTAATGGTGAAGGAATTATAATTTTCTAAGATCATTTGATATTTATTCAAAATTTTCTAATTATGTGAATGAATAGTTGACCTAGTCCCCTTCGGAGTTTTGACCTGAGATTTTAGAAGGCCTTTAATGGTCACTATCAAGAATTTTTTGGCATTGAAAGTATGAATTTTAGTGGCCTAGAATAATTATTTTGAATTTTTGAAGCTTAAAACAAAAATTAGATTAAAATGGATCATCAGATTGACACATGGTGTGATCCAGGCTATCCAAATGTTTGATATAAAAAAGTGACATATGTGGGGTGACCACATGTGCCAACCCATCTTCCTCCCCTTCTTTCCCCACTTTGGCCGTTGCTATCCCTTAGTCTCCTCTCTCTTTTTTTTTCTTCTTCCCTCCCATAATTCTAAGCCAATTCCACCAAAATTTATATCAATCCTTACCTCTATAGTCTCTTGAAGTTATTCCCACTGATAGAATTTGAAGAAATTGCCTAGATTTGGAGTTGTGAGCACTTGGTGAATGGTGTCCAAAGTGAGTAGAAATGCTTCTTTCTCAATTTTTATTTTAGATTTAGGTAGTTCTAAGTAAGCTATGATTAACCATGTAACTAGTTTTTTATTTGGAGTTATGTTGAAATTTTTAGGATTTTTCAAAACCCTAAATGGTGTATATTTATAGGCAAAGAGAAGAACATTGATGGAGAAAAGTGAACCAAGCCTTAAAGAGGTGGAACAAAGGATTTTAAGGCCCTAGGTATGTGAATTTGATGTAATATAGGTTGTTAATTATGTTAATGTTCATGTGTGCATGTGTTAGTGTGTATGGAAATGTCATGTTGCATGTATGTGTGGGTAATTGCATAGAATGGATATGTGAGTGTGATAACTGAGCCATATGATGCTTGAATGTATGGAGATTGCATGAAAAAGGCATGTGATGATATGTCTGTGTGTATGGCCGAATGGTGTGTAAAGGAGAAATGTATGTGTGCAAGTGTAATTAATATAGAAATGTAACCTAATTAGGCTAAAAAGTGAGTACAAAGTATGTTGGTGATATGAAATTGATAAGAAATGAATTGCAAATGCTTGAACATGATATGGCCATAAGGTATGTCATAGACATAAGGTAGATATACATGGATATGTGATGAAGGTTAATAGCAATGAACATAAGTCATGTTTGGAGTTATGTAATTAAAATAATTTAGTAGTGTAATGTGAGTGCATAAAATGCTAAATGGTAATGGTAATGAAACTTTATATCTATGTAAGTATGCTTAATGAAACCTAACTTAAAGTATGAAGATAAATACGTGGAATTATAGGACTATGAAAATAGTCTAAGTGAAGAGTACCTTGATGGTCATAATGTGTCATAGATAATGATCATGTAATAATAGAAATATGCACATAAATAGCATGTCAATAAGTGACTGAAATAAGCATATGTTAAAAGATCTATAATTAGGAATGTAAAATGGTAGCTAGAGTTAGCCTATATCAATTAAACACCTATTGGATGGGTTGACCGATCAACTAGGGAATTAATAGCTACTAAGGGTTTTGGCCCATGTGGGTCATTGCCTATGTGCATGATATAGCGGGTGCAGCCATTGAGGTTCTGATAGTGAGCCATGCACACTTAGGTATTGAAAGGTCTACATAGACTGATCTTTACTATCTAGGGTCATTAGGGAAGTCCACATGGGCTAACTCCAACCATCTTGGTTATTTGGAGGTCTGCACAGACTGATCCCTGCTTACTCGCATTATAGTGGTTTTGGGAGGTCCTATGGGGTTGAGCCCTACTATCCACCTGAGCATGATTGATATTTGGGATTTGAGAGGTCCCTCAAGGTTAATCCCTGCTATCTCTACTATTGGGAGGTCCATTAGGATTGATCCCTGCCACTCTGATTTAGGAGGTTCTTATGAACTGATCCTTACTATCGGGTGAAAATAGGTAGGTGCAGTTGCTGAGATCCAAAATGTGGGCCACTGTACAGATTGATTCCTTTTATCTAGTGTCTTATACTGTAGCCTCTGTAGTATAGGCCTAAACATAATAAAAAGGTATAAAGACATAATTTGATAGACAACACAATACATTCTTAATTAGAATAAGAAGCATATAATATGATGTGTAATTAATCTAAGTAATGACACACTACTAAACCCAATTTAATATGATTTAATTCACACATATTTGAGATTATATATACTGAGTATGCTTAATAGGAAAAGAGTTGCATTACATGTGTGCATGTTTGCATGATGCAATTTGTATTACATTAAATTCAACACTGAGTGTATACTTAGCTTGTCAGTGTTTCGATGCACAGGTAAAAGATATTAGAGTGCAGTCTATCATCAAGATTGCAGTATAGCTATTAAACCCCTTAGGTATATTTTCTATGTTCCCTTTTGAGTTTTAACAGTAAAGGGGACTTATGTATGTATAGGTTAGGGGCTTGTTCTTGTAAATAGTTAAGTATTATGTTTTGTCACATGTGGATCTATAAAATGATAAAATAGGTGTTATGTATATGTGTTGAGATATTATGCATGCTTGATGTTTGTTGATATATAAGTTTGAGACCCTTGTGTGTATGTGTATGATTGATTAATGTTGAGATGAGTTATAGGGGACTAAAAGGGTTTAGGACGTGTGAGGTGACTAAGAATGATTATAGAGGTACATTTTTGGAGGTTTAAAATTTTGATTTTTCACCCGAGCAACCATTATGCTGCCAAAGCTTTTGTAGATTGTGAAACTCTCGAATAAAATGGACCTGTCAATTAACTATAGTCATAAGTAGTATAATATAAGTAAAAGACATAAAGCTACCATGAGGTCAGTAACTGGGGTGTTAGTTAGTGAAAGTTAAATGAAAGGTAGAGTGAGGTAGAATAAGGATAGGTGACTTAATAGGAAGGAAGCATCCCTTATCAGGTCTAATGATGGGTCTGGTAGGGTGTGTTAATTATCATTTCAGATTTTCAAAGCTCACTTGACACTTATCACTCCATTCAAACTTGGCATTCTTCTATAATAATTTGGTCAATGTAGAGGCTATAATAGAACACCCTTTCACAAGCTGTCTGTAATATCCTATAAACCATAAAAAGATTCTAATCTATGTAGCATTCTTAGGTGATTTTAAATCTTTTTAGGTTTCATTCTCACCCTATCAGTAGAAATAATATGGCAAAGAAATGTCACTTCTTCAATCCATATATCAACCTTAAATGCTCATCATGTCCTTTTCTTGTTCTTGGATTATACTAATATATCACCTATGAATACTGCTACAAATTGGTCTAATTAAGGATGGAAGACTTAGTTCATGAGATCCATAAATGCCATTGGTGCAATTATCAAACAAAAGGGCATCGTAAGGAACTCATAATGCCTATACCTTGTTTCAAAAGGTTGTGTTATATACATATGGTTCATTCACCTTCAATTGATAATAGGCCAATCTCAAATCTATCTTTAAAAATACACCTGCTCCCTTATGCTAATAAAATATGTCATCAATCTTAAGGAAAGGTGTAGACATTGAGTCTCTAAGGCTCCTAAGTTTGGTTTGCCTAATGATGATGAAAAGGACAAAAATCCCAAAAATGGATTTTTAACATCCAAACCAAAGATCTCAAAACCTTTTCTTTTTAAAAAAATTGAAAACAACCATTTTCCAAAAGAAAACATGCCATTCCTACGAGAGAAATGGTCGTTTTGAGCCTAGAACAGTCAAAACAACTGTTTTGACTATTGTGGCCCTAAAACGGGCCGTCTTACACCTAGAGCTCCCATTATGGGCCCAAAACAGCGGCCGTTTTGGCTTCAAAAATAGTTGTTTGGGCCATTCAGCCTAAAACGAGCATTCCCATGGGTGGAATGGCCATTTGGGCCCAAAATGGCCAAAACAACTATTTTTCTTTTAAAAATGGCCATTTTGACTGTTTTCGCCAAAAATGGACATTTGGCCCCCTGAAACGACCGTTATTGCGCTGAAAACGGCCGTTTTTAAGGCAAAAATGCCTATTTTATGCCTCGAGGGTCGTGCATAAAAACCAATTGGGTCATTTTTTAGCCAAGATTGGTTAATTTGAGGAGAGAGAAAATTTTCTAAAGAGAGAAACTATACAAAAATAATCTTCCAACTCAATTTTTTCTATTTTTTGAAGATTCAAGCACCATTTTCAATCCGATTCAAGATCTTTCTGAAGGCAAATATACCGGTGATACCCATTTTTTCTTTATTTTTCAGTTTTTTCCTTCTCCATTTTATCCATCTACCAGTTAGATATGATAAATTAGTTATGCCATATTTTTCGCATTTGTGAGACTACTTATTTTTCTTTAATTTTTGTCCATCCTTTTATTTTTGCTTCACATCTAAAAATATTATTTTTGTCATTTGAGCTAATTTTATTTTTCTTTTTGCATTATCCATCTACTAGTTAGATGTGCTAATTTATTTGTGCAATATTTTGTATTTTTGTGACTGTTTATTTTCTTTAATTTCTATCTGTCTTTTATTTTTACTTCACATCCAAAAATACTATTTTTGTCGTTTGGGCTGATTTTATCTTTCTTTTCATATTATCCATCTACCGGTTAGATGTGATAATTTATTTGTGCAATATTTTATATTTTTGAGACTGCTTATTTTCATTTAATTTCTATCCATTTTTT
>CANXYI011161484.1:0-13228 GCA_948208565.1 Hura crepitans
TATATATATATATATATATATATATATATATTTATGAATACTTGGTTTGGAATATTTGTATATGAATAGAAGTTTTGTAATAACAATCTTTTTCAGATGATAGTTAAATAATATAAATATTTACTTAACATGCATATGTATATGTTAGTTGATAAATGACATGAGAACATGGAATGTAAAATATTTGTATAAGATATAGTATGTGAGCCATAAGAATATAATTGCATTAAAGTTATCAAATATAAGATATAGATGAAATGGTACAGGAATAGTTAATGAATTGGTAATGTGGCATCCTATACTTAAATCGATAAAATGGTTAGATATATGAGTGGTTCAATTATTCAATGGCATAGTCAGTTATGACATCCATATTTTTATGTTTTAGCTAAGTAAACTCAATTTGATTCCTTATGTTGTGATGCATGTGAATATGCAAAACATACTAGAGCAACTTATTATTTGAGTATCAATATAAGTATTTTACCTTTTGAGATCATCCATTCTAATGTTTGGGGACTAACACAAATTAGGTATATTTGATGAAAATAAAAAAAATGTGGTGTTTTTTTGTTTTAAATCTTTTCATAAAATGATATGTAATCAATTTTATGTGAGAGTCAAAATTTTAAAAAGTGATAATGGGAGAGGATAATTTGAGTAGGGTTTCCAAACCTATTTGGATAATAATGGGATAATTCATCAAACTAGTTGTCCATACATTAATGCACAAAATAGAGTTGCTAAAATGTGGCACCCTTGACCAAAGGAAGCCGAATCCAAATGAGAAGCAGCATATAAAATGATTTTTGAACTTACTTTACTTAAAAGCCCATATAAATTAAAACCATTTTGAAAACTTGTTTAGCATGCAATCTTTAACAAAAACCATTTAAGGGTTTGACATATTATGAAATCATTGGGTAAAAAATTTGGCAATATAATGGCTATACCATTAACACTATCCTCACTGTGAATAATAACTTGTAGGATATACATTAATCATCACTTCTTAATCATGCTAATCTTACTGATCATCCAACATAAACAACATGAATCCCAACCCCAGCAATCATATATTAGGCAACATTTATAATAATAAATATGTATATATCAATACAAACTTTCTTTAAATATGTTACAAAAGATTTCAAACATTTATAGGCCTAATCCCTTGTTATATACATAGTGGTGCTTTAGAGCATGATGTACACATAATATATACAAACTATATTACAAGAACTTCCTTATTTGGCACTACTGATAAGAGGCTTTCACTTCAATCTACTCTTCTTCTTATGGATCACAAAAACAAATGATATGCTAAGCTTTGAGCTCAATTGCATAACCAATATAATATGTTTTATACACAAATATGTAATATATATTCATAGTAGTTCATATAACACATGTAAGAAATATGAAGGAGAGATATAAGCATGATCAACTACCATCATTTTCATGCAGAACTTGGCATACATCTCATTAAAGATACACATGTTTTAATATTTGATTATTTTCCTTCTCCTATACATTTACTTGATTAACTTATTCCAGTTTCTTTGCCTATAATTTGCTAACAATAACCTAGTATTGGATAATGAGATAAATGGGTCACAAAGGCCATAATAGACTATAGAGGTCATATATAGGCCAAAGGTCATAATATGGACCCAAAGGTCATGAAATAGACCCAATGGTCATAAACAGGCCATGAGGCCATATTATGGGCATAGAAGCCATAATCGAATATTGAGGTACCCTAGTAGCTATTAAATGCTCTAGTTGATTATTCAACCTATCTAGACTATAATGTCTTATTCTTATAGGCCATCATAATTGTAATATTAGTTTCATATTTGTTAATGTTGCTTATATACATTATACATGATATTTGGCCAACAAAAGGCCAAGTGGAGATAACTAAATTTTTTTTATCATAGATTTTACATGTATTTCATTATTTATGTTTCCAGGCCTATATACACTTTATCAACATATTTATGTCATAACTTGCATATTCTAATTATTGTCATCTCACATACCTTTTTAAGAATGCCTTAGCATATAAAACTATATCTTTGTCTATTTGGCCAAAATAAATATATTAATTCCATAGCACATTATGCTACATTTATCATCTCATGTGATATCACTTTGACATCAAAAGATTAGGGATATAAGATAGACATCATTGTAACAACAATAGTGTACATAATTTATCATACTCATGGCATATGCATATAAATTACATGCTATCATTAAAACACATACATATACATATCACTATATACCACAATTAGTTCTGCCATCCATCACATTCAATCATCTCTATACTTTAGCATGCTAAAAAATTGATTATGCTCATTAACTCAAATGATATAATTACTACATACTACAATGCATAATCTTCCAAAATCTTTCTTATCATTTCCATGCCAATTATAATTACATTTTCTTGTCATGACATTAGTATAAAATTTACATTTAATAACATAATTTCTCATCATAAATTAGCCTAAACACCCATATAAGGCATTCAGCTAAGCACTTATCTAACACCACAAGATTCGATAGACACATGTTATAATTTTATCAATTTACTTTATTAACTAATTCATTGATCATTAATCAATGATCAAACTTAATTTCACATCATATTTCATCAATACATACGCATAATGCTTTTAGTGTCATAACACACACTTTCCTTAGATTAAACATTTTATAATGATTACACTTACTTAATAATGCTTGAAGCACTCTTAAAAGTTTCAAAATGCCCTTTCTTTGCCCTTGCTTTGTCCATTGCTTATCTCTCTACAAGCATAACACATATGTACACATAAAAATCCATAGAGAAATCCTCATTTTTCCAAAATTCAAATTAACTTTAGAATACTCTTTTAGGACTTGAAAAACACATTAGAAAAGTATAAAACCTCTTAAAAGCCCACTTACCCAAAATGGTGTCACTATTCATATAAAACCTCAAATCTTTAATTCTTAAAAAAGTTTGTATCTATCTTACATCAAGCACCATGATCATGCTTAAGATTCATTAATAGAGGCATTAAATGTTGGTTTAAGGAGTTAATTATGGGAAAGAAGTAAAGAAAATGGTAGAGAGGAGCCTTAGGAAGTTATCAAGTTAAAGTGGGAGGAAAGGGAAGAGAGCTACTATATGTTTGACAATTTTAAGCCTCTTTAACCCCTTTTATAAGTCCTCTTGTCTAAAGGTCCAAAATCAATCTTCATGTGATCTAAAGGCTCCTAATTTTCCCCAATCCATTTCTCTCTTTTTAAAATTATTTCCTTCTAATTAAAACATTAATTAACATCATTTATGGTCACCTAAAATCACTTAAAACATGACTCATAAGCCTCTATCAAATAATGCTTAAAAGTAGAAAAAATTGAATCAAAATAATATTTTATTCTTTGCTTGACTTTTATAAAATATTTCTTCATTTTTAAAAATTCCAATTCCAATGTAAATAGACTATTTAGAATATTTGAGTATCAAGTTGTACCAATCCTCGATCATTTTGAGCAAAAATGAAATATTTTAGGGTTAAACTTTAACTAATTCACTTTTCCTAAGACACTACTGTAAAAAACTTTACTTTTGCTTTTAACAATCATAATGACTTCATTTTCATTCCAAAATTTGCCCAAAGTTAAATTATAATTAATAATTACATCTTATCACATTAGTGTAACCTAGGTCTTGAGAAGCTTTATTCACATACCAAAAAGTACTATTTCGGGATTCTTGGGCATTACATGAAGGGAATAATAAAAACTTACTTGAGATAGCTAGGTCTCTTTTGGTTACTATGAATATACCAAAATCTTTTTAGGGTGATGCTATTATCACTGCTTCTTATCTCATTAATTGTATGCCACTTAAACATTTAGTTTTTTAGAGTCTTTTAGAAGTTTTAAAGAGTAAAAACTTTTATACTATCCCACCAAAAGTCTTTAGGTGTGTGTGCTTTGACCATAATAAAACTATAAAAAATTTAGATTATTAGGCCTTGAAATATGTGTTTATTGGTTACTCACCCATATAGAAAGGATATAAATGTTATTATCCCATATAAGAAAATACATTGTAAGCATAGATGTTACTTTTCTAGAAACTGAACCTTATTTTTTTTGAGTCCACCTTTTTAAAGGGAGAATAATGAGTAAGAAGAGCATATTCCCAGTTTTGTTATCCTTGAAAATCCTATTTAGGGAGAGAGTTTAACTAAAAAGAGATAAGAGAAATTGCCAAGAGTGTAGATGAAGGAGAAAACATGGGACAACTTAATAGACCTGATAAAAAAGGTTTACAAAAAGAGATAAAGCAATCATATAATTTATCAATAATCAAGGACCATCTTCTCTATCCTTTCTTCTAGTTAAAAATTCTTCTATAACCCTTAAATTAATTGATGATAGACTAATTGCATAAAGGAAAGGAATAAAGCTTATATTAAGCATCCTATAACCAACTTTCTTTCCTATAACTCCTTATCTCAATCCTATAAAGCCTTTGTCTTGTCTATTTCTTTTGTATGTGTTCCCTAGGATTGGAAATAAGTTATCCAAGATCAAAAGTGGAAAGAGGCAATGGTTAAATAAATGAAAGCATTGGTAAATAATAGAACCTAGGATATTATTGATCTTTCATCTAGATAGAAGATTATAGGTTGTAAATGGATATTTATTGTAAAGCATAGATCTGATGGTTTAGAAGAAAGGCACAAGGCTTAGGTGATGGCAAAGGGGTATACTCAAACTTATGTAATTGACTATCAAGAGAGATTTACTCTTATTATAGAAATGAACACCATTATAATTCTTTTATCCTATGCAATCAATCTCAACTAGAAAATACAAAAATTTGATATCGAGAATGCTTTCTTACATGGGGACTTAGAAGATATTTATATGGAAATCCCTCTAGTCTTTGAGAATGAGAAGATACAAGGGAAAGTGTGGAAATTGAAAAAAATAATTATACAGGTTGAAATAATCACCAAAGGCTTGGTTTGGTATATTTAGTAAAGCTAGGGTCTCATTTGGTTTTGTTCAAAGCAATGCTGATTACACCTTGTTCATTAGATAGAACAAAGGAGAAATCACCATTCTTATTGTTTATGTTAATGACATTGTGTTGACTTGGGATGATATAAAAGAAATGGCAAGGTTTAGAAATCTTCTCGCTAGAGAGTTTGAAATAAAGGATAAGAAAAGATTACAATACTTCATGGGAATTGAAATTGCTAGATCAGTGAAAGGAATCTTTATTTCCTAGAGAAAGTATATTTTAGCTCTTTTGAATGAAATCAGAATGCTAGGATGGAAACATATAGAGTCTCTTACTGAAAGTAATCACCAATTGCAAGCAAGAGATAATATACTAGTTGATTTAGAAAGATATCAAAGCTTAGTAAGAATGTTTATTTATCTTTCACATACTAGACTAGACATAGACTATGTTGTCAGTTTAATAAGCCAATATATACATGACCTTAGAAAACTTCATTTACATGTTGTTTTTTGTATCTTGCGATATCTAATATTAGCTCTGAGGAAAGGAAGTCTCTTCTCAAAGTATGGAAATCTTAGAATTAAAGCCATTACTAATGCAAATTATGCAGGATCTCTGGATGATCGAAGATTAACAATTCGATATTATACTTTTCATTTGAGGGATTTTGGTTAAATGGAGAAGTAAAAAGCAAAGTGTTATAGCTCAATCATTAGATGAACCTGAATATGGAGCCATGGCTTTTACTGATATTATGTTTTATATAGCATATATCATGTGCATATAGTATTTCACATGTCTAAGTGGCATTGAGCCACCCACAAAGTCACATACGTGCACATAAATCTTTACACAACATTAGCTATGCCATTAGCATTTCATAAAACTTGTATATACTCATGATGCCTTACATATGGTTTAAACACCCATATATACACATACACCTTCTCAAGGCCATTTGGCCTCCATATATGCACACACATAGCATACAATAACTTATACTTGACATATATTACACAATTTAACATCCCAACCTTTTTTATTGCTTTAAAACGTATTAATTACACTAAAGGAAAAATTTACATATTATGTCAAATTTAGACATAAACATTTATTCATGCCTTTTAAACATATTAATGTAATTACATGTACTTAATGATGTCATATGGTATGCTTGAAGCCATCTCACACCTTTCCATTGCCCCGAGAATCATGGATTGAAGTTTCGCATACAAGTTCGAACGGTTAAGATTTAGCAAAATTCATATAAAATCACACAAGCTTTGAAAAATCAAAATGAGGACATTAAATGACTATTGGGCATGTAATAAACATTGGAAAAATGTCAGAACTCAAAAATTCTTACCTGAATGAAAAATGGTCACTATTCACCTTGGGTTTCTCTGCGTAATTTCTCCCAAACTGCTATGCCAAACCTGGTGATTTTGGTGTCTATGGAAAGCTCTGGACACTAGCTTTCCATCTATCACAATTTTTAAAGGTGGGTGGTGTCAATTGAAGAAGAAAAAGAGAGGAGAGGGGGTTGGCATGTGGTGTTGGGCTTAAGAGGAGATAAAGAAAAGAAAAGGAAGAACGGAAAAGAAATGGGAAAGAAAAGAATTTATTTGGTATTTATAGTTTTTGAGATAATTAGTTTTTCCTTCCTTTCAAGTTTATTTTTGCCTTTCTTAGGAATCCAAATTAAATGATTAAAACCTCCAAAAATTGGATAAATAAAGGTTCTATAGGTTACCAAAATCTCAGGTTTGAAAAATGAAGGGAACCGTGAAAATTAACCTAATTACTCAATCAAAAATTCAAAAGAATTACCTTCTGATATCTAAAAATTCTAATTCTAATGCCAATAGACTTATCAAAATATTTAAGCATTAGGTTTTATAATTCTTGAATTATTTTGAGCAACTTTTTTATTTATTTTACAGTTCAACTTTGCCTGTGGCACTATTCACAAGACACTGCCACAAAACCTTGTTTATCAATTTTAACCATCCAAATGACTTCGGATTAACTTCAAACTTCACCAAAATTCTCTCATAATTAATGCTCCCTAATGGACTCAGTGTGACTCAAGTTTTGAGGAACTCTATTCATCTTGGGAGGTATTATTCACGAGAGTCGAGATTTTCGGGTCGTTACATTTCTTCCCTTCTTAAGATAAATGTCATCATTGACATACCTAGATCAAAGAGATACATATATTGCTCTCTTATCTATGCCTCACTTTCCCATGTCACTTCCTCCATGTGGTGATGTCTCCATAGTATTTTCACCAATGGCACGGTCTTGTTCCATAATTCCTTGACCTCTCTAGCTAGGATACCAATGGGTTCTTCTTCATAAGATAAATCTAGTCATATCTCCACTTCTCCGATTGTCAACACATCTAAAGGGTCTGATCTATACCATCTCAACATTGATACATAAAACACATCATGTATATACTATAGCTTTGGAGGCAAAGCTAGTCAGTAGGCCAATAGACCTATACACTCTATGATCTCATATGGTCTAATGAACCTCAGACTCAACTTCCCTTTCTTACCGAACCTTAACACCTTTTTCCGTAGAGATACCTTAAGGAACACTTTGTCGCTGACTTTATACTTTATATCCCTTTTTTTCATATCCGTATATGACTTTTATTTCTCTAAAGTAACTATTAGCCTCTCTCTGATAATCTTCACCTTTTCCTTGGTATCTTTGACTAAATCTGGTCCAATGAGCTTGTGCTCACTCAACTCGCTCCAACATAATGGACTCTAGCATCGCCTCCCATATATGGCCTCATATGGTGCCATACTAAGGCTCGCCTAGTGAGTGTTGTTGTATGCACACTCTGCCAAAGGGATATACTTGTCCCAACTGCCTTTAAGCTCAATGGTACATATGCGAAGTATATCATCAAGCACCTAAATAATCCTCTCTGACTGGCCATCCATCTGAAGATGAAAAGTTATGCTAAAGCTAATCCTTATCCCTAAAGTATTCTAAAGTTTCCTCCAAAACCTCAATGTATAATGGGGATCTCTATCCGATATAATAGATGAAGGCACAGCATGTAGCCTCATAATCTCATTAATATATAGCTCAGCTAGCTTCTTCATCGAGAAATCCTTCCTTACTAGTATAAAGTGAGCTGACGTGGTTAATCTGTCAACCACTACCTAAACCGCATCATGCTTATTCCTTGTTAAGGGTAGCCTAATCATGAAATCTATAGTGACTCTATCCCATTTCCACTCTGGTATTGCTATGGGATGAAGAAATCATTAAAAAACTCGATGCTCAACCTTCACTTGCTGAAAGTGAGGCATCTAGTCACAAAATTTGCCACATCCTTCTTCATAATTAGCCACCAAGAAGCTATCTTTAGGTCTTAGTACATCTTTATGTTGCTAGGATACATCGCATAAGGTGCACTATGTGCTTCTTGTAGAATCTACTATCTCAGCTCTTCCTTGACTAGCACACATAAATGATTGTGATAATACAAATACTCGCTTTCCTTAATCACGAACTATATCGGTTTCCCCTCTTAGATCATACTTATAATACTCAAAAGCCTTTAATCATATTTTTGTGAATCTTTGACTATCTGAACTAAGCTCAGCATACATGCAACTCATTTAATAGACCACTATCATCTTACAACTTTAAGCTAACTCTTATAGCCTTTAAGGTTGACATAAGCTTTCTACTCAAGGCATCTATAATAATATTTGCTTTTCTAGGATGGTAGTTAATAAGGCAATCATAGTCCTTAATTAACTCTATCTATCTCCTTAGCCTCAAGTTAAGCTCCTTCTATGTTAGTAGATACTTCAAACTCTTATGGTTTGTGTAGATGTAACACTTCTTCCCATAAAGATATTGCCTCTATATCTTTAGAGCAAACACAATGGCTATAAGCTCTAAATCATGTGTCGAGTAATTGTTCTCATGTGATTTTAACTGTCGTGAATCATAAGCAACCATTTTGCCATCTTGCATGAGAATACAGCCCAACCCATTTAATGAGGCATCACTATAGATAGTGAACTCTTTCCCTATCTTTGGCTGTACTAAGATTTGCACCTCTATTAACATACTCTTGAGCTTGTCAAAGCTCTCTTAACACTTGTTATTCCATATGAATGGCACATCCTTCTTCTGAAGATGTGTCATAGGAGCTATAATCAATGGAAACCCCTTAACAATCCTTTTGTAATACTTGACTAATCCAAAGAAACTCTAAACTCAATAGTGTTCCTTAGTGTTTTTCACTCTATAACTGCATGAATCTTGCTCGGATTAACTCTTATACCTTCTACTGATGCTATGTGTCCCAAAAATTATACCTTCTCTAGCCAAAACTCACACTTACTAAGCTTGACATAGAGTTTCTCATCCCTTAAAATTTGAAGAACAATCCATAAATTCCTTACATGATCATCTTTGTTCTTAGAGAACACAAGAATTTCGTCTATAAAGATCACCACTAATTAATCTAGAAATGGTCTATAGATCCTATTCATGAGGTCTATGAATGCTGGTAGTGCATTAGTTAAATTGAATGGCATTATAAGGAACTTATAACGACTATATCTAGTTCAAAAAGCCTTTTTATATATGCCCACTTCCTTTACTCTTAATTGATAGTACCCAGATCTAAGGTCGATCTTAGAGAAGACACCCGTTACTTTAAGCTAATCAAAAAGATCATCAATCCATGGTAAGGGGTACTTATTCTTGATTGTGACTTTGTTCAACTGGCTATAGTCTACACATAATCTCAAGGAACCATCTTTCTTCTTAACAAATAGGATCAGTGCTCCCCAAGGAGAAACACTCCGTTTAATAAAACCTTTTGTCAAAGAGGTCTTGCAACTAAACCATCAACACTTCCAACTCTACTGGAGCTATTTGATACGAAGCTATAGATATGAGTGCTATGCCTAGCATAACCACAATCCCAAACTCTAACTCCCATTCTGGTGGCAAATCTGAAAGCTCATCTAGGAAAACATCTCAAAACTCTACTACTATCAGTATCTCACTTGCTTTTAATACTTCCTTTTAGGAAAATGTCTCGAAACTAAAGTCATCTGACTCTAACCCCCATTTTAAAACCCATGCTGTGTATATATAACTATGTGTAGACCCTAGATCTATCAGTGCTAAAGTAGGTAAATCAAAGATATGAAATATACCCACTATAACATTTGTAGCCTCTACCTCCTCATGTGCTCTAATGGTGTACTGCCTCCCTACAGCTCTACTCTCTGACTTGTCTCTCGTGCTTGCCCTAGCTCTGTTCTCGATCCTTCTCTAGTGTCGCCTCTATGATAACTTTTGTGGCCTCCTAGGACAATCTTTTTTAAGATGATCTTTGGCACTATAACTCTAGCAAACACCATGTAATGTCCTTCAACATACTCTTTTATACATCCTGTGATAAATCTTGTAGTTTGGTGTCGAAGCACTACCTACTGTAGATCTAGGGATACTTAAAGCTTATGTCCATTGCCTAGACTATGACCTAGATCCATGACCTAATCTCTAACTTTGCTCATGCTTCTTGTCTTACCTATTCTTGAAATGCTGACCTTTTTGCTTCTTATCTACATTATACCTAAAACTGCCTTATCCTTGGCTATATGACCGCTTCTTAAAGCTATCTTGCTTTTGTGTCAACTGCCCAATCATCTCTATTGTTTGGCATGTATCCACTAAAACTGAGAAGTCTCAAATCCTCATCAGGCCAACATGGTACTTAATGTCCAAGTTTAGCCCCTTTTCAAACTTCTTGCACCTATCCTCTTCTGTAGCAACAACTACCTTAGCATAACAGCTCAATAGTGCAAACTCTTTCTCATACTCTGTTATGGTTTAATGTGCCTACTTAAGATCCATGAATTCTTAGTACCTTTGGTCCAATTTATACTTTGAGATATAATTCTTCTTAAACTCATGAAAAACTCCTAGGTTAGATCTTCTACCACCTTATGCTCTGTGATGGTTTCCCACCACTTCAATGCCTCCTCTAATAGCATAGAGATGGCACATGTTGTATACTCATCAGGAGCACATCTAAGCTATTGCATAATCCTGACTGTCAAGTCTAACCAAAACTCAACTTGACAAAAATCATCCTCTTCAACTCCTTTGATGAACTCTACCCCATTCTTCATTAGCCTCTTTATGATGCCTGCCACCCATTTCATACATCGGACCAAATAGTGGACGCACACAACACATAACGATATCTGAATTCCATATACAAAAACTCATCCCAATTAAAACATTTTATTACTTAAGACATTTTAAAACTTAAGAAGATGTAAAAATGTGAAAATAGTTTTGGCACACTTTATAAGGTAACTAATGGGGTAATCATGTCAAAATTCTGATAGCTTAATGATTGTATCAAAAAACATTCCCAAATAGTACCTACTTTGAAAACACTTCTATAATCAAGATATAATGATTTCTTAACCACTGGGTCCTCTTGACCCTCTAAACTCATCAAAATGACATATCACATAAAATGGAGGCTTAGGCTCATCAAAATATTATATAAAAACTCAATGGGTCCTTAGGCACCCTCAATAACACTCATCATATATAGAAGTAAGAGATATCGTACAAGACATGCGATGTAATTTAAGACATTGTATTAAAGATTCACAAAACCATATAACACTTAAAGTTACAAAACCAAACTAGTTTACACATATTAGGCTCAATCCCTCAATTGGATCATAAGAGTATTATAAATGATATTACATTATTATACATTTACAAAATTAACAAAATATATATAGAGGGCAATTCTTCATTTCTCCTATGGTGTAGAGGCTTTGACTTTAATCTATACTTTTCTTCAACCTACGTATCGCAAAAACATGCAATGCATTAAGCATAAAGCTTAGTGGTGTAATCACTATAACATGCACATTATATTTAATTGGATATGCATTAAACATGCATTAGCAATAGACATTATGCTGAAATAACTTACATGTCATGCAATATGCATTAATCGCATGCTATAACATATACATGTTCCAATAAAATGTAAAGTAAGCAATAAGCTTAAGAATATGATTAACACACAGTCCGTATAATAATCCACATGATATAAACTCATTTATGTATTTTATCACGTATGCATAACCTATAAGCACACAAATTGTATCCACATGTTATACTTTATGTATATGCCATGAAAATGAGATCATATGTCAAGTTATATTACTTCATCATTAATTATGATAGTTATTAGTTTAATTAATGCATACACTATCAAGATAACAATCTAAGGCTAGATAATAGATACACAGTATCAGGCCTAAAGGCTCATGGTATTATGCTCGAAGGCTTATTGTATTATGCTCGAAGGCTCATGGTATCATGTCCAAAAGCTCACAATATCATGCCTAAAGGCTCACAGTATTATTCCCGAGGGCTCACAATATTATGCCTGAAGACTCATGGTATCATGCCTGAAAGCTAGTGCTCATCTACACAATAAAGTGACCAGTAGGTCTTGTACCCAAAGGTATGCTAACAGCTACTAATATCTTAGTTGCTTGATCAACCTATCCAAATAGGTTTGTTTAGTGGTATAGGCATAACTAAGTTGATCATGTTCTGCCATTTTAGTTATTATTAACAAAGGTAGCAATTATTGCTTATTTTAACATATGCATCACCGGGTTCATACTTTATTACTGTATACACATATCACATAGGCCAATAGCATATAGCAAGGCCTATAACTCACATTCATGTAATATTTCATGAAAATGAGTTATGTCACCAACTTAGGCTTATATATACACATAAACACATAAACATCTCATTTTTACCTTTATACAACCATACACACTAAAATATGCATTATTAACACATTCATGTCATACTTACATATAATCAAGCATTACTCCCTTAAGTACATAGCTCAGGGTTCACATATGGATAGTTCAAGCATATGGCCACATTTTAAGAGAAGCTGCTTATTAAGACTCACTATGGCAATACACGGTTTAACCATATCACAAGGCCAAAACACATGTTATATCATATCTTCACACTATATAGGCATGGATTTAGGTTGTAAAACATGTCTATATGCTCAATTTATCAATATAGCATGATTTAGCCACTTAGCATATCATACAT
>CANXYI011161495.1:0-14919 GCA_948208565.1 Hura crepitans
GTGTGTATGTAATTATGTGATATACACTAGATAGTGTAATTTGTTGGAATTGAGCAATTTGCTATTATGTTTAATCATGAATAGTGCTTAAAATTATGAGATGATAATGTTTTGGATTCTTGAGGTCTTTTTCTTGGTGAGGCCAAATGCTCCTTGAAGATGATTAGCTTGATTGTGGCTTAATAAACATAAAAATATGCTTACGTTCTTAATAAAATCAATAATGAAGTAATATGTGATTTTTGCTAAGTATGTTTATGTTAACTTTTATGGGTAGGCTATGATTTTGTGTGGTGGTTGAATCCTTTATATAGCCTTTATTAGATGATTGAATTTTGATGTCAACTAAAAGGGTATGGAATTTAAGTACATTTTTCTCTTAGTACCTAAGAGTATGTATTAGTGATATGGCTTGCAAGATAGCTTATAAAGATGTTTACTATATACACAATGTTGGTTATGAATTTGACTTTTAATGATCATGAATTTTAAAGGATGAACATGACATATTAATATAACAATGAGCACTTGAAATGTGCCTTGACTTGGCTAGAAAGACTTGAACTAAATAATGTATTTAAAACTTAAGATAATGACTTAAAAGTGACTTCAAATAGGCTAATAAATGAAACCTTAGTTGTGCCTCTGAGAGGCTAGAATCAAACTATGTTTTGGCCAAGGAATTGGCCAAGTTAAAGATGGTATTTATGCCTAGATTTTGGCCATGGAATTGGCCCAATTTTAGTGGCTTTCATGCATATACTTTGTCCATAGACTTGGCCCAGTTATAATTGGCCTAGTGCCTAGTAAAATATTAAAAAGAATAGTGAAAACTAAATTGAAATTGGACTTAAAATAGTCCTAGAAAATGGACTTCCAAAAGTAGTTAAAATGACCTATAACAGTCCAGTTAACCTCTACCTGAACCAAAAATGTCACTGGAACTGAAAGTATTAAGTTTTAAAATGGAAATGCCATGATAAATCATACCATAAGGCACTTTGAGTTTTGATCATAACAGACCTAAAAATTATTTTATAATTTTACCCAGTAAAGCCAAAAAGTGGCCATGCCAGTCTGAATAAATTTTTAAAGTATTAGATAAAATTTTTAACTGTCTATTTTTGGGAGTTAAATATTATAAGAATGATTTTGGCTAATAAATAAAGTTAAATTGAGCTACTTGGGCCAATGGTTAGACACCCATTAGATGGGTTGATCGATTAACTTAGGATTTTATAGCTGCTAATTAGTGGTTAGAGAGGTCTACAGACTAATCTCCATTATGTCACCTAGTTTTTTTATTGTTTTTATTAGTGGTTGGAGAGGTCTACAGACTGATCTCCATTATGTCTCTTAGTGATTGTTAATGATTTGTAACTAGGGAAGCCTACGGCCTGATCTCCATTATGTCACATAGTTAATCCTTTGTGGTCAGGGAGGCCTACGGGCTGATCTCCATTATGCCACACAATACTTTTATTATGTCTGGGGAGGCTACATCTGATCTCCATTATGGCACACATGCCAATGCAGTGGCATAGGTCTATAATGGGGACCACTGCACTAGTTTATTATCCCTCTAGATCTAGTATCTTAAAGTGACATCTTCCTAGTCGAACCAGAGAATTTAATTAAGTAAATAAACAGGCTAATTATGAATATAAGAATTCAACATAAGGGAATAGTATTTCCTAAGTTCTTATAAGATGCAAGCTAAAGAGTATTTTTGACATTTTGCACAGATGTGCCATATCAATTTTAGTGAAGTAAATTAAGTAACAAGCAGAATAATCATTAAGAATGAAGTTTAAGTTATTGAAGGACTTTTACTCAAAAATTAGTGAGAATACAGTCAAAGGGTATTTTAGTAAATTTTCCACATATAGATGAACAAAGTAATTTTTAGTAAATCATGCTGATTAAAAATAATAATACTAGTTTTAAATTATTTATTTTAGTTAAAAATAATATTTCCAAGCTTAAAAAAAATACCTTAGGGCTATTTTAGTAAATTGGCACCCCAATGAATAATTAAGCTATCTAATTAAGTAAAATTATTCTTAAACTACTCAGATAAAGTAGTAATATTATGACATGATTAAATTGCTTTAAGTTCACCACTGAGTATCTCGTATACTCAGCATACCGATTTTGGTGCATAAATACACTACAACGGGACTTACCTCATAAAGCGTGATGATAGCAGTTCAGAGGACATAGGTGAAGACTTCTGATGAAATTATTATACAGTTATATATCCATGTACTTAGGTGGGAAATGGGTAGGAAATGCATTTAGGCTTTGAAATGTAATGTAATTAAGCAAATATGACTTACTGATGTAAATTAACTGATTATATTTCTTCTTTGGTGAATGAATGAATATATGTGATGTTGATGTTAATGTGAGCCTAAGGCTCTATATTTATGCATATTTATCTGTGGCCTAAGGCCTGAAGTTGATATGTGATAAATGATGATGATAGGTTGAGAATGGGAGACCAGATGGGTCCAGGTGATGTAAATTGTTTATAGAAGTGTTTAAATAGGCTTGATTAAATTTTGGGTTAGGACTCGAGCAGCCATTATGCTGTTAGATTTTTAGGTAATACCTGAGTATGATTAGATTTCCTCTGTAAAGACTAAGTAAGATTATTTCTAACCTCAATGGATCACAGGAACTGACTAGAATGATTTTGGAGTCATATAGAATAATTTAGAATGAAATTGGTAGAAGTTAAATGAATGACCTCAAGGGAAATTTTAGGATGGATGACTTGGTAGGAAGTGTGTCGCTTATTAGGTTTCTTCGAGAATCCGGTAGGGGGTGTCAGACTTGTAGCCATAGTGTTTACTCTAAAGATATGGTATATGGGGAGAAGTGTTATGTCTATATTGATCACAAGTGTTTAAAGTATTTTCCCACTCAGAAAGAGTTGACTTTAAAGCAAAGAAGATGAATGGAGTTAATAATGGACTATGATTGCCTTAAAGTGTTATGTCTATATTTCTGTCTATCTATGTATTTTTAGTTCTCATCCAAAAATATTATTTGTCATTTTTATTGCTTTTTGCTTTATCCATCTACTAGTTATATATGATAATTTATTTGTGCAATATTTTTTATATTTATGATTGCTCATTTTTATGTTATTTCTGTCTGCCTGTTTATTTTTGCTTCGCATACAAAAATATTATTTTTGTTATTTTTGTTGTTTTCATTTTTTTTGCTTTATCCATTTACCAATTAGATGTGATAATTTATTTGTGTAATACTTTTTATATTTTTGTGACTGTTCATTTTTATTTTATTTTAGTCTCTCTATTTATTTTTACTCCGCATACTAATATATTCTTTCTATTGTTGTGATTCAAGTTATTTGATTATTTGAGATCTTATTGTTATTTATTTGGCCACTTCATTAAATCTCAGTGAAGTAATCTTTTAGTGACCCATTATTTTCTGCTGTCTATTTTATTCTGCATTCTGTGTATTTTTCTACTGATTTTTTTTATTATTGCCTATTTATGGTTAGATTGTATTTTCAGTGCCCCAAAATGTAATTTTATTTTTTATTATTTATTCTGTTAGGATGTATTTTAGGTAATTGCCCTGTATTATATTTTTTATTGCCGAATTATTTTCCTATATATTCCATGAATGCTATAATAATTAGAAAATGATTTTTTACGCTATTGGAAAAATAACCAAAATATTTTTATTTAATTAATTAGTGTTTTATTAATAAAATGGGTTTTGATTTTTCTTAATAAAAGTCACAATAAAGAAAAATTATTTTCCTAAAATTAACATATGAGAACTAAAGTTCTAAACTTAAATCCATCACCCAATTTTATGTATGATACTTTCAATTTCAATCCCAAAATATTCCACGAATGCCGAATTAGGTAGAAAAATTATTTTATATGTTAAAAAGAAATAATAATCAAAATCATATTTTTACCCAATAAATTGATGTTTTGCTAATAAAATAAATTCTGATTTTCTTCTTAAATAAAATTTGCAACAACAACATCTGTTTTCTAAAATCAACATGCAAGAGCCAAAGTTCTCAAACCGTTCTTCCAAATAAAAGTCACCACAATAAAATTCATTTTTCCAAATTAGCATACGAGAACCAAAGTTCTTAAACCAATCATCCAATTTTAATAAAAGTCATTACAATAAAATCCATTTTCCAAAATTGGCATACGAGAACCAAAGCCTCAAGACAATCATCTGCCCGATTTCATATATGATATTTCAATTTCGAACACCTATTTATTTTTTTGTATATATATTCTGTAAATTCTCTTACATGAATATGTGATTTACTTTAATTGTAAAATGTCACTTGAGAAAAGGAATAATATTATAAATTCAAACTGAATTTTCGTATTAATTTAGGGCATAAATAAGAGTAGGGTTCCTAAATGCTCTGGTTTTTGCCCTACAAGGTATTTCTCGACTTGGCTTGAGTAGTGACTCCTACCTAGTGGTGCCCAACTCACTCTTCCTAGGCTAATAAAAAAGGAGTGGCCCTAGATTCCTCTAACTTCTTTCTCGTCTTTTGAGACTCAAGAAGTGAGACTGAGGTCAAGTTTTTGGTTGTTCCGGTTTGATCGGCCCAAGGAAAACACAAGGGACACGAACACATTAGATTAAATTCTTAGAGATTATAGCCATTGATCAAATTTACCAAGTCAAAGGTTAATAAAAAGCTTTTAAAAGGGTCAATATATGTATAGTGTGGCTGCCATCCCCCTTTCTTTATATTTCAGCTGACACTATTAATGTGCCCTCCTTCTCTATTTCTCCTTCTTCCATCCTTCATTCTACCACTAATCTTCTACTTCTAAACCATCAAACAAAGCCTTCACCACCTCTAGGACACTCTCGAACTAAGAAATCAAGAAAACATAGTGGATTTTTATGAATGGAATAAAGGGTGAATAGTGACCCATTTTTGAAAGAGTAAATTTTTCTTTGATTTCATATTTTTCTAAGTGTCTATTCATGCTCATGAATAGGTTTCTAGGGTTAGATTTGGATTTAAAAGCTTTTATGATTCTATATGGATTTTTCATTCTTGTTATGCAGCTTTATGTAAAAGGAATTGAGCAAGACAAGAGGAGAGGCAAAGAAAAGGCCTAAGCAAGGAATTGTGGTGTATTTTGATCACTTATTAAGTATATTCAAGCTAATTTATACATTACATAACTATATTGCCATATGAAGCATGTGTATGTAATTTTGTGATATATGTTAGATAGTGTAAGTTGTAAGAATTAAGCAATTCGCTATTATGTTTGATCATGAATGATGGTTAAAATTATGAGTTGATGATGTTTTGGATTTTTGAGGTCTTTTTCTTGGTGAGTCTGAATGCTCATTGAAAAGGATTAGCTTGACTATGGCTCAATAAACATAAAAATATGTTTATTTTATTAATAAAAATGATGATGAAGTAATATGTGATTTTTGCTATGTATGTTTATGTTAACTTTTATAGGTATGCTATGATTTTGTGTGGTGGTTAAATCCTTTATTTAGCCTTTATTAGATGATTTTGATATAAGAGATGGCTTAATAAGGATGTAGGAACATTATATGATATATGAGTAGTGTAGTATGCTTTAATTGCTTAAATGGTAAAAATGTCATATTTTCTATGCTTAGTGTATTATGTGAATTTCATTTTCGTAAATGGTATATTATCCAATATTGTTAAAGTATGTGAATCTAATCTCAAAAGGTAGTTATTTATATATGAGAATGTATTTAATGCCTATTTGAGTAATTGAGTATCGTTTATGTCATTTATGAGATATAAGTGATATGTAAGATGTGATAGTAAGCTTATATAAGTAAGACATATATAGAATTTTTATGATACTACACATCTATGTGACATAATTGAAGGCATAAAGTAAAGTATGTTAAAATGAGAAACATGATAATTAAGATGTTGCCCTATATGATTAGACAACCTAAATTTGATAGGTTAATGAGTCAATTAGGGAGTTTTAGTAGCTACTAGTGTACCTTCGAGAGTGAGTATGGCCTTTAGGCAAAATTAATATGGCCTTCAAGTAAATTAGTATGGCCTTTGAGCAAAATTATTATGGCTTTTAGGCAAATCAATATGGCCTCCAGGCACTATTTGTCCCATTATCTAGTATTGGTCTGTTGTCTTTTAGGTATGGGCATAAAATGACTATTTTAACAAGAATATAAGAATGATGCAATGTAAAATAAATTTTATACATATGCTAATGTTAAGCTTATTAAAAACATTATGGTTGATATGTACGCGTGAACGACTATTATGCTTATTACACATTGTTGCTTTGACATTGTGTATGATTATTGTATAATGTGCATATTCATTTTTATGATGTTAATTTCCATGAGAATAAAGTCATTGCATGATATACATGTGAGCATGTATACATTAAATTGAATACACCACTAAGCATTCACTTAGCATATTGTTTTTACTTAGGATGCGTATGTTAAACATAATATATTAGAGTCAAAGCTTTAATATCAATAAATTGATTAAGAAATTTTTCTTTTGATATTTTACTTTTCTTTTGTATAATCAGTGATGTACTCATATATTAGCACTCTTGTGTAATTGAGGGATTGGCTTAATTTGAGATGTAAATACTCTTAGCCATTTGCATTCTCTATATGATTTACTTAGTGTAGCCATTATATCTCAAATTATATATCAATTGGAATCCTTTTGTATACATAATACACACACATTACATTTAATTAACACAGAGACAATATAACATCAATATTATTAACATTTAACATTGAATTAGTATGATGTCATCTATATATTCAAGTTGAAATCAATTAATCTTATGCTATTGTCCCTCTATATATATTTCATATCATATATAGTAACTCAAAAATATTAATGTATACAAGTAACCTTATGTATCAAGTATTGAATATCAATGTAAGTAAACCTTTAGCATGAAAACATTGCTCGTGTTCGACTCTTTTTACCTGTACGATTATCACATTAACTTCTGTCATTGCTGGGACTTGATCTATTGCCTTGCCTGACTTGATTACAACCTATGCATTAGGAAAAGACAATGTGATGAGCATAATTGTTTAGTAGTGCATTTCAATACTATAAAACTTATATGTTATACTATCATTCAATATTATATCTATTTTCCCTAAATTAGTTATGAATTTCTTTGTTTGTCTTTCGTATGCCTTTATCCTTATGTGAATTTCTATGCTTTTTAAATAATTCTTATCATTTTTCATATTTCCATGCATTATATTTTGTCACATTATTTTTTCAATCATCTATATATACATCTAATCATTTCCTTCCTTATTTTACTTATAACTATAGTCTGCAAATTCTTTTTCTTATTATAGAATACACTTCTTTTTATAATATTATAGTTCTCTAAATTTCACTTTTCTTGTTCATGTATATTTATGTGTTAATACTTAATTATTGACTATATTCTTAAAACCTTACTAATAATCCATATGTCATATACAATATGTATCTCAATAATAATTTATAACTATATTTTTCAATGTTAGAATTTTTTTTTATAATTCATATCAAGAATTATTCATAATATCTTACTAATATTCTATATCATTCATATTGCTCATATCAACATATTAATAGTCCTTAATCTCATTATTTTCTTAATTCAGCCCATATTCAATAGACAATATCTCAATACTAAATATCAGGATATCAACCCTAAAAGTCTCATCAAGTGTGCAGTGGCCTATATTTTAGACCTTACTACTGCTACACAAGTATTAGATTATGCAGTGGCCCTATTAGACCTTACTTGTGACACCCCTTACTCAATCTAATTGCCTAACCCAGATAAAGAATGATGTATAACCATATCACATAATCATATATAAAATTATTTATCATCTGGACTAATCAAGGTCATAAATCAAATAGTTAAAATTCTTGAGTCATGAATCCAGTAGCATAACGGCTGTCTAGAGATATAACCTAAATAATAACCTATAGAAAATACACTTTTATATATGCATACTCATCAATCCCTAACATTGGATCCTTCTTAGGCTTTTCCTTGCAAAACAACACTTTTCTCTACAAATATAATGATTTTGGGTTAGAAAAATTCCTACAAAATTCTATACCACTCTAAACTAAAAATTAACTATAGGAACACCTTATAAACATCAAATAGCAACTTAGAAAAATATAAAACCTTGAAACAAATTAGACACTATTCACTGTAATTGAATTTCCCTAAAATTAGCCTTATTTTTGCAATTTTCTCCCTAGAATAATGATTTACGGATGATGAAGGTTATTTTGGTGGTGAGAAATGGTTTGTCAATGAATTTATGGTGGAAAAAAGAAAAAGAAAAGAAGGAGTGTGAGCATCAATGGCATCAGCCTAAGGATGATAAAGATAAAGTTTTTAGCCTTTTAATTCATGTAAAATTTATATATATAAAGTGGCTCAATGGTTAGATGGATGCCACATGTTTAACCTAAGGGTTTATACTAATTCCAACCTTATTTATCCTTTAAAAATTAATTCTTTTATTTTAGGGTGTCAATTTAATTCTATTTTTATACCATGAATTAAGAAAATCCATAATTTACATGTATCGATAAAATCGAAACTAAAAATCGAGAGGAGCTAACTTAATTAAACTGTCACATTCTCAATTAATTTTGTTAAATTACTTCTTGATATTAGAAAATTCCAATTCTATTACCATTAGCTTATTTAGAATTTACTAGTCATGCTATTCTTGAATTTTTCTGAGCACAATCTAATATTTTATCATTTAACTTAAATTAAGTCACTATTTGTAGGACACTACTGTAAAAATTTTAATTGCATTTTTAACCACTTAAATGACTTCATTTCCATTTCAAACTTCACCCCAAATCAATTCATATTATTCTCTCTCATTTTGTTTAGTTAGTTTATGAAGGCCTTAGGAAAAATTTTTTATGGGCGTTCCTTGGTATATAGGATTACATATGAATGCCTTAGGATTTAGATTATGCATTATCTAAAAGTACACTAATTAAGGTTGATTATTGTTCTTTTGATATAGCTTAAAGATGTCAAAATCTACACCTCTAGGTAAAGGGGAAGAGGTGGAGCCCTATGCCCTAACAATAATCAATAAACTAGTGAGTAGACAAACTCCAATGCCTAGTGATGCTAGATAGCTGGCATAAGCTCAGCCATTATAACTACATCAGTAGCTCTACCTCCACCACTGGTGTAACCACCTCTATTACGACAAGCCCTCTAAAAAATGTATTTAGAAAGAGTCAAGAAAATAAGTGTTGAGGATTTTAAGGGTGTAGAACTTGATGATGCAGTGGCATCCAAGTACTGGTAGGAAAGAACTATCAGAATTCTATGACAACTAAGGTGCACACTGGAGGAGAATGTGATCTATTCTACATCGTCGCTACAAGAAGAAGCATTCAAATTGTAATACACATGCTCTGAGGCTTCGTGAATAGTGTTACAGGGTCTGAGAAGTGTGCCTAGGTTATTAGGTCACTTGCATGTGGACCAAGGTAGTGACACAAGTCATGAAAATTTAAGGGGCCTTAACTTGATGAAAAAGTTAGAATTTAAAAATTTAGCAGAACCAATAATTTATTTCAGATTGAAAAGTTAGCCTTCGGTGCAATAGAAATTTTTTAGCTTGAGATTGACCCCGGATGTGCCTAGACAGACCCAAAAACAATGGACCCTAAAGCTCAAAAATTCCACTGCATCCACTAGTGAAATAATTTTTGGAATCGAAGGTCATTTGCAAATTCTCATAATTTTTAAGGTTGGTATGCAACACAAGGTAGTCTAAAAAACTATCTTAGTGATGGAATTTGGCCACAAAAATTTATGTGTAGATAAAAGGCATTAAAATATGAA
Organism: Hura crepitans; assembly: GCA_948208565.1. Lineage (NCBI taxonomy): Eukaryota > Viridiplantae > Streptophyta > Magnoliopsida > Malpighiales > Euphorbiaceae > Hura > Hura crepitans. The sequence continues at coordinate 9,960 of CANXYI011161495.1, forward strand.
TTTTAAAATAAACAATATAATTTTTTAAGGTCCTAATGAATTACTATAAATTTCTTAATTTTGCAAAAACATCTAGTTGGTTAGGGACTTTCAGGACCCCCTTGACATGTCAAAGTGGGACCTACCTCATGCCAAGTGGCAAACCTCACTTGATAAGTGGATTTCCACTTAGAAGGAAGAGATGTCTTCTTCCTATTTTCTTTGTTGTTGCCAATGCTAGAGGTGGAGTAATCTAGCCATAACCTTTTCATTTGACCACCAAAATGAGTGATTCTAGTAGCTAAATTCACTTCCTTATGTTAGGCACTATAGGGAAAAAGAATCAACCAAAAAGGATTTTTCGTTTGGGAGATAAAAATCATCAAAGTTGACTAGTTTAGACAGTCCATAATGCTAACTCTTAGGTGAGTTTATCGCTATTTCTCCTCTATTTCTTAGGTTTTTTGGCTACTTTTTAATGTTAGATCATGCCTAGCACCTGTGTGATGATGTGTGTGAGGTGTTTGTGTTATTTGGATGGCATATTAAGGCCCATATAGGAGGAGGAAAGCTACTATTGATGCTAGTTAGTTTGTTATTCTTATGGATTTAAGGGACTTCTATCACAAGTAAGTGAACTTCAAGCCTTTTGTTTATGCTTTAAGGTGCCTAAAATGATGAATGATGAATTGGGATGGCTATAATGTTGAATTTTTTATGAATTTCTTCCATGGAATATTGATTGATTGAGGACTTAGTGAATTAGGGAGATATAATTCAAAGAACTTGAGAACTTAGCTTTATTTCCTTGATGATTTTGATGGATATGAATGCTTAGCTTGGTTGTATAATGACTAAAATGTAAATTTAGAATTGCTTGGTATGTTAAAATGAAGATTATGGCTATTATGGTTAGAAAAAATGATGAAATATGCCACTCATGCTTGTACTCGAGCACTACTCTTAGTGGATTTTATGTGTGATGGTTAGTAACCTATGAGAATTGATTTGAAATTAGCTGCATATGAGTATTATTGTGTTCATGGCATGCATGTATGGATGAATATTGATCTCATATGAAAAGGAATGGAATTTTGTGTCCTTTTTCTCTTAGTACCCGAGAGCATGATAATGGCATGATGGTATGAAACTTAAGCTTGCTAAAATGTTAGGTAAGTGAAGTATAATGTCTAGATAATTGGCTTATAATGACTTGACTTGGACAATGTATATGGCATGATATTATTTTAAATATACCTTGAGAATGTACCTTTAAGTGATTAAAAAGGATGGGACTAAAATGTATGGTAATGGCCTAGAATAATGGCTTAAAAAGTGGCTTGAAATGAACTATGAAAATTGAACATTTATTTGTGCCTTAGGGGCTAGATTTGAAACATATGTAAGAGTGGCAATTATGCCTATTAGTTCACCTTGGAATTAGCCTAGATAAGTTTGGCTTTAGACCTATGAATGTGGTTAATAAGACATTAAAAACTATGTTAAATTTGGACTTAAAATAGTCCCAGAATTGTATGTTGAAAAGTGGTCGAAATGACCTGTAACTGTCTAGTTAGCCATTACTTGAACTAAAAATATCATTAGATAGAAAGTGTTAGTTTCCTGAGAACTAATGCTATGATAAATCATAACATATTAAACCTTGAATTTTGGCAATAATAGGACTCAAGATTATTTTGGAATTTTTACCTGGTAGAGCCAAAATATAGCTATACCAAATAGGCTAAAAAATAAAGTGTGTGATAAAATTTATAACTGTCTAATTTTGAAATATAAATATTATGAGAATATTTTTGGTTAATAAATGAACTTAAAATAAGATACTTGGCCCATTAGTTAGACACCTACTGGATATGTTGACCGGTCAACTTAAGGTTTTACAGCTGCTAGTTGTCTGATGTTCAGGTAGTAATTGTATTGGTGGCTGGAGAGGTCTACGGGCTAATCTCCATTATGTCACCTAGATGTTGAGATATTATTTATGGCTGAGGAGGCCTGCGGGCTGATCTTCATTATGTCACATTCCTTATGATATTTATTTGTGGTTGGGGAGGCCTACGAGCTAATCTCCATTATGTCACACAATTACTATTTACTTGTGTTTGGAAAGGCTATAGGCATATCTCCATTATGGCACACATGCCGATGCAACAGCATAGGTCCAAAATGGGGACCATTACACTAGTTTATTTTCCTTCTAGATCTAATGTCTTAAAGTGTCATCTTCCTAGTTGGGACAGTGAATTAAATTATGTGAATGATACAAATAGTTGTGAAAGTAAAATTAATCATAATTGGATACCTTTTCTAAGTATTTGATGAAATATAGGCTAAAGGGCAATTTGGTCATTTTACACCTATGTTGTTAAATAAATTGATTAATGGAAAATATGCATGCTATGAATCATAATAACTACTTTAGATGTTTTATGTGAGTCAAGAAGGTTATTTTATGACATATAAATGCCTTAGGGGTATTTTAGTAATTTGGCACCATGTTATATAAACGGAATCAAATAATAAGATAAACTCAGTTATTAGACTACACAGGTATGAAAAGACATAATGCCATGATTTAAATGCTTTAAGTTCACCACTGAGTATCTCGTATACTCAGTGTACCTATTTTGGTGCATAGGTACTCAAGAGCAGAATCCTACCTTATGAATTATGCCGATGAAAGCTCAAAGGATAACTAAAAAGGAATGAGAAGTTAATGTGGTACAGATTTGATATCTATGTGCCTAGGTGGGACTTAGGTAGAATCTATGTATTTAACCTCTGTATATGTAATGTATATAAGTAAACATAAACTGTTGATGTAAATAAAATAGCCCTATATGTTTCTTTGTGAATGTATGTATAGAGATAATGCTTGTTGATGTTAAGGGCCGAAGGCTCTATATATATGTGTTTATCTATAGCTTGAGGCCTATGATTGCTATGTTATAGTATCATAAGTTAATAGGATGATAACTGGGGGACCAGAAGTGTCCAAGAGGTGTGATAAATAATATTAAAGTGTTTTCAGGTGAATACTACTTTTAGGGATAATGACCCACGCAACTGTCCTGCTACCATATTTTTTTATGGTACTAGATTGTATCAAATTCTCTCTGTAATGGCTAAATCATAATGATATTAACCTAAATGGATTATAGGAATAGATCAGAATGATTTTAGATTCAAATAGAATTGTCTAATATGGCATTAGTAAAAGTTAAATGAATGATCATGGGGAAAATTTTAGGATGGGTGACCTAGCAGGAAGTGCACCGCTTATTAGGTTTCTTTGGGAATCCAGTAGAAGGTGTCACATAAATGGTGGGGACACTATTATAATATAAAGCTCAAGTACAATTGACTTGGGATTTTTTTGGAGGAATACAGGAGAAAGTATATCACAGAGAACTATTTAGAGAAAAAGAGATAAGAGTTCTTAAACCTTAAGTATAGATGATGATCAATCACTAAATAAGAAAAAGAGTTTGCTAAACTCAACTAGTATGCAAAGGAACTAAAGCAGACTAGTGTAAAAGGTTCGACAAGGGTCTTAATAATGACATCAAATTACAAGTGTTGGTGATCAAAATCTAAGAATTTCCTTCCTTAGTGGCAACAGCCTGCACAGTCAAATGAGGGAGAGTTTCGAAAAGAAAAGATCCTTCACTTAGGGTCAAATGAGCTCAGCTCCAAAGACATGTAAGAGATAGAAGGGTTCTTAGCTCTATAGCAGTCCCAAAAACTGGTATAGGCTTAAAAATCCAAATAAAGAGTTCAATCCAGACCTATCAGTGTACCTATTTCCACTACTAGGAGTACACCAGCTGGTTGTCAGCACTATGAGAAGATATATGAAGATGTATGCTAGATAATAATTTTATGTGACACCCCTTATTAGATCTCTAAAGAAACCAGATAGGCAAGGCACTTTTCAACAAGTCACCTATCCTAGGATTGCTCTAGGAGAAAACTCATTAAAACTTATGGAATGTTCTAGCTTTTTATTAGGTATTGCTTAGATGTCCAATCTAATCCTTAATCATGTTCATATATGGTCGATAGACTTAAATAGAAAAATTAGGTAGCATAACGACTACTCAGTTGACATCCAAAAATTTTTTTCCAGCTATTAAAACATTTTTTTAGGCAAACATCTAACAAACCTCCTTTTGGACCCTTCTGGTCCCCTAATTAATCATTAGCTAACCTCAAACACATATTCACATATCAGCATTTAGCCATACAAGGCCTCAAGCCCACAGTTATCAAGTTCACACACAAACCAAACAAATACTATAACAACTTATATACATCAAATCTAGGTTATATATATATATAGACATAGTATCTTCTAAGCATGCTAACCCAAACCTACAGGGTATTACATGAGTGCCACTATAAAAACAAAGAAAACAACTTTCTTTACCCTTCAACTGCTATATAGCTACTGTAACACCCCTTTCCCATTCTATTTGAACAGGCAAGAAGTGTCAGTGGACAGTTTAATCTAATTCACCTTTCCCTTCCTTCATATTTAACTCCCTAGTAAGGTACTATTCATGTTATCCTCAGGTGTTACTAGACATTTAATCACAATCGGGCAGCATAACAGCTGCTTTATTGCCTAGCTAAATTTTTAAACCTATAAAAGAACACTTCTATTCAATTTCACGTACCATGCCTAACATCCTTCGACCCTCTGGTCCTCCAATGTTTCATCAATCACAACACATTTCAACCATATACATATATCACCGGGTCAGAGACCTATCAGCATACATTCACACACCATATAGATATTATCAGAATACAAACTAGTAGTCTACCATATTAATATCTATCTAATACTGTACGTGAGTGTTCCTGACCCACATGACCTATATACATGAGTGCAGTCATTACAAACTTAAGGAAAGAAATAAAATACCAAAAAGGACTTCAGTCAGCTACACTGTTG
>CANXYI011161613.1:0-12769 GCA_948208565.1 Hura crepitans
TTAAAATTTTCACTCTGCTAGTCTTGAGAATTGTGGTTACCAATATTGGTTAGTTCAGGTGGCATGGCACCTATTCCCCTTAAGCAAACTCTCTTTGATAATTGATAAAAGTCAATAAATAAAGAGAGGAGGTTTGTGTATAGAGCAACCTTATGTTGGGAGAATCACCCCCTTATTTAGGCCAAAATTGATTCGAATCACCCATATTTCACTTGAATAAGAGTGGTGCTAGTAGCCACCTAGGACTATGATCTATTAAAGATACCTAGGCAAGCATGATAAGTGCCTAAAATTCAATAATTTGATGAATAAATAAAGAGAAAAATGCTGAATTATATATCTTGATACTTAGTCCTTTGGTCTCCAATTTTTTTTCTCTTATGTGCCTTGTGTGAATTATATCTTGGCAGGTTTAGATATATTTTTCCATGTGCATTGGCTTTAATTTTAGATGGATTAAAATTGTTGTGTGATTAAAATATACCAAGCTGGGGTTCATTGAATTGTGAAGGATTGTCATTTAATCTTGTGGGAGTATTGAAGTTTGCTTTTTGATTTCTTTTCGAATTTTATAACTTGAGTTATTGGAATTAGGTAGTGATGGCTGTGAAGGGGAAACTGCATTCCACCATCTATCTCTTTTTGTCTTAATACTTGTGCTTGAGGGCAAGCACGGTATAAGCGTGGGGGTATTTGATAGGTTGTATTTATGCATCATTTTCCCTATAATTTCTTATGCTTTTACATAATTAATTGTGCTAAAATGATATGGATTGACTTAGTTTGGGAATTTTGGTTATTTTGGATAGGTTTTATAAATTTCAAGTCAATCCATAGAGTTTTGAAGGCTTTTTTGAGAATCTGCCTAACTACGGGTGTTAGCCTTAGGTTAAGGCTAAAGGTCACAACCAACTGTCAGATGCAGCCCGATTTTTATTAGATAGCTGTCATATTTAGGAGTACTTTTTAGGCAAATTTTTGTGGAAAATAATCCCTTACTGATCCAGATAATTTTAGAGAATATTTGAATTCTTATTTTCTATCTTTCATTATCTTTTAGAGAGATTTTAGGAATCAAACTCTCCTCTTTATGGATTCTCTCTGCTCCTATTTATTCTCTGTAAAAGAAAAATGTGAACAGTAATAAGAAACCAGAGATTCTAAATCTTTTTCTGCTATAAAAAATATGTGTGACTGATTTCTTCATTCTAGCTAATGATTATTAAAGTTTATGTTCAACAAGGATTGTGAGATCTAATCAATCTCTTCTCTTCTTTTTATTATTTCAGTTTTTGTGCATTCTCTGCTATCTATTTTTATTGCTATTTTTATTGATTCTGTAATCTGTCCAATTGTGTGATTAATTTAACAGTAAATACTATTCGAATTTTTTAGGAAGGTAATTGCTTAATAAATTTGATTTCAGTAGCAACCCACCAACAAACTGTGTTGTGGGAATACACAAGCTGATTATGATAAACTGTGGTGTCATGTTTATTAATTAGAATTAGGTTCCTTTAATTCTTAATACTTTTAACGAGTTAAATCCTAAGGCAGTGTTCTAAGTTTTGCCTCGATTAATAAGGGATTAATTATTAAGGTTTCATGATTAATCTATTATTAAGAAGGAATTGGTTGTTAGATGGTATTCAATAACTATAATTGATTGATTGAAATAATAATTTGATATCTTTCATGTCCATGATCAATCTTAAGAACTAAACTGAATTTAATCCTTGTGCTAGGTTTTTATCTACTGATTTTTTACATTTAACTTTCTGTTTTTATTTAATTCGATTTATTACTTTAATTTTCAATCGCATAAATCCTCATTTAATTAGTTAAATTAATTGTCTTGATTTTTAGAAGAATTAAATTAGACCAGTCCTAGTGGATTCAACCCTACTCACCTTATTTACAATTTATTTGTGTTTAGAGAGTAGAAAATTATTTTTGGTGGATTCGACACCTATCAGTATTTTATACTTTTTGCTATTCTTGGTTTGATCCCTTTGAAGTTGGATTTTCTGCTTTTGTTAGTTGTCATTGGATTTGTTGTTTTAACTTTGCTGTTAATTTAACTAATTTGTTATTGCATATGGATCCTGAGATTACTCGAAATATTTATATTGAAATGAATATTGCTATTAAATATTATTTTTTCATCTTCAATTCAAATGTATATCTTTATAATAGCAGAAGCATTTCGCTTTTTTTTTTTTTAATTTTTGCATTTTGTTTAGAGATTACAATAGTGGGATGTAAATTAAATATTTGTATATTTGTTACGATGCAAATTAGTGTATCTATACACTTAGAATCTATACAAATAATGAACTTAAAGGAACAAACTTGACACATTAAATCTATTTCATAAAATTTGTTCATTTAATTTGATTTCAAAAAATTATATCTACACTCCTATTTTGTCTACTTTAGATCTATAAAATTTATAATATTTGCAGATATAATAAAGGAAAAAATAGAACATGACATTATTACTCTTTATTGCAACACGTTACCAACCAACTACACTTCTCACTAGCTATATGAAACTAATTTCTGTGGACTTTTATGTTTTGAGGGAATTTCTTAAAAGTTACCTGCTAACTTCATCAACTTCAAAGTTTAACCAGCCCTTATTCTTGTTTTGCTCACCATCATGTACACCCATTTCTTAAATTCTCGTATATATTCAACATTTAAAAAAAACAACTAAAATTTCATAGAAAAATTGCCTTTATCACTCAATCTTGTAAAAAATGTAGATCTGTAATAAATGTACGAAACAATTTGGCTTTGACCACGCTTATAATTGTTTTTTAACTTCCGTGACTATTAAAAACATACTTATGCCGAAAAAAAAACAAATTCTTTCTTAAGTAATATGAATCTCAAAAGATTCAACTACAGATTAGGATCTTAGTGATTCAAATTACGTGCTCTGACTTGCCATCAATTTGCTCCGATATTGATATTCTTATTTCTTTCACTTTTTATTCTCACACATGTATCATGTAGAAGAAAGAGAGAAACATATGACTTTACTTTAAAGAGAGAGAATTAGTTACATAATTTTACTTGATAACCACATATCCCATAGTGCGTATTGCTTAATCTAGTACATCCCGTGTACTCTATCTTCTCCCATAAGAGTGTTCTAAAAAAATACTATAAGTAAAATTATAAGTTATTATTTTTTTTAAACTTAAAAAATATTAAATATTATAAAAAATACAAAAAAAATTATAAGTTAGTATTTTAATATCAAATCAAAACTTAAAATGCTAAAACAAAAATTATAAATTTAAAATAATGTAAACAAAAAATAAAAAAAAAGTAAAATTGTGTAATTTTTAGGTTAATTCGATTTTTTTTTTTACAATTTGATCAATTTTTTTGATTTAAATCGATTTAATTTGATTTTTTCATTTTAATTTTTAGCATTGAATCCAATTAAATCAATCTCTAATTATAGTCTAATCAGTCCGATTTAATAAAAATGATTTTTGTCCATCTAATCTAATACATTATAATAGGCACTATGGGATCTAATAAAAATAAAGCACAGCCTTTAAACTTTTTTAGTTTTATTTATTCCCCATTTGAACAGTTGGTGGAATAGACAAAGAATATTATCCTAATCAGACTTAAATGTCTGGTCAATCCGATGCTTATTAGGTCTCCATCTACTTTTTAATTCTTTTATCAGTTGAGGGACTTCACTTGCAAGTTCCTAAATAACAATTAAATTTGCTTCCCTCATTCAAGACCTAAATTTCAACTTGAAATTCCATTGTTTGTGGTATTGCTATATAAGAAAGGAAATGAATAATAAACCCAACAATTCAATGGTTGCAAAAACATTATGGCTCTTTACAGTGTATTGTTACCCTTCAACGCCAAATAAACTAATCCGAATTACCTATGTAAATTTTGTGTTATTATAACTCACCACATTTGGCTATACGTATATATTTTTTTTTAATATTAAAGGATTAAGAACTTTCACCTAAATTTGTTTCAAGTATTCTATTTTTAGTTTTAACCAACATATTACTATCTCTCTTTCACCCCAAATAACCATTACTAAAGTGTATCTTTTGCTTTGGTTAATAATTTCAAAAATCCATCAAAATAGGTGTCAAATATTCATCTCAGACCAATGATAAGTTTATTGCCATAATGCACCATAACTCACCTTGAATCGTCTGATTTTAGGATTTTTTATTCTAATTGTTTGACGATTTTCATCTACAGTCTTTGAACTCTTGAAATATATCTCAATGGTCCTTTAGTTTTATTTGTAACCCCGAACTTGCTTAACTTTAGAAAACATATCTAAAAAGTCCTTGTTACCGGCTACTATCTGTTAAAGCACAAACTATTGGAAAGTTTGCACTTGTTGTCTTTAAACTTTAGGTTTGATATCTGTATAATCCCTAAATTTTGATTCAGCCTAAAATTAGGTGAAGGCCGTCAAACCAAGTCATTTGAAAGGATAGAAAGGCCTTGAAGAATTTAGAGATTCTTGAAAACATCCCATAATAGTATGAGAGGACATGCCTTGAGTTCCAACTCTAATAATCAATCAAGGTTGTCTTTAATGAAAAATTTACAAGATGAGGTAAACAAATTCATTTATGAGATAAGGTAAACAGACTCATTGAACATTACCATGCCATATAGAGTGTCGAAAGTTCATAAAAAACTAGGCAAGCGTTAGCTAGTGAAGTAGGAAAATTAGTGAATGAAAGGCTTGATGTAGTTGAAAGAGAAATGTGACACCCCTTACTTGGTCCGACCATTAGACTTGAATAAGAAGCGACACACAAACCGATATCCAAACTTATGTGGAAAAACCTTTATTGATTAAAGCATTATTGTTTAAAATTAAAACATAATTTGCATGTACATTGTTATAAAAAATACGGATTTTCAAAAATCGTTTTACAAGGTAAACTATTAGAGTCCTCGTGCTAAAATTTCGATAGCATAACGGCTGTACCAAACACTATCCCAAATAGTAACCTGCATAAAAACAATACTTCTAAACCATTTAATCATACCACAATTTCATATGGGTCCATCTGACCCTCCAATTCAATTTAACAAGCTTAATACTCAAATCAATTTTCAATATCCAATCATAAATGCTCAAATAAAAGAAATTATGTAAATATTGTTTTAACATTCATACTCATGTAAACAGTTTTATATACAACATTTAGAAATTACAAAATACATTTAAAACACAGATTAGGCCCAATCTCTCAATTACATAAGAATGCCACTAACAATGGTTACATCACATATTTATACCAAAATAAGCAAAATACCAAAAGACATTTTTTCTTGATCAATCTGTTGGATTAAGGCTTTGACTTTAATATGCTTTTCCTTACCTACACATTGCAAAACAAAACAATGCACTAAGCAAAAGCTTATTGGTGTATTCACTTTAGCATATGCATGCTCACATGCAATTCATGCAAAGGCATATTAAGCACTTAAAATTTATCTCTTATCATATACATACATAAATCATCATATGCATAATTAAGCATTTAAGCACTCATTCATAATAAATTAAAAGGATTGTTCATATGAGATCATCACTCTATAATAAACATAATTGACTATTCATACATAGTTACATGTTCATAATATTATCAATGAGCCCATTAATTAAAAAAATGCAAGTAAATTCCATTTAGTTCCTCAAATTTGATTCTTTAAGTTAATTTAATCATTTATGACCATAACTAAAAGAGAACTATTGAAAACTGGATAGCTGTACTAGTTGGGCCTATATGCCATATCGATTCCTAGGTCACACTAGGACCCATAGGTTATATTTAGGACTCGAAGGTCATATTTAGGACTCACAAGTTATAACTAGGACCCAAAGGTCATATGATTGCCCACAGTCCAAATGAAGTACCTGTGGGTACCCTAGCAGCTATTATGACTCCTTAGTTGACCAGTCAACCTATTCAATGTAGGTTGTCTAATCATATAGGGCATTACCATTATAAATTAAATTTCACCTTTTAAGTAGATTTTAAATCCATTATGTCTTATTACAACATCTATCATGCGTAACATATATCTGATTATACACATATATCATCACAATCATGCGTATACAATATCACTCATGTTTCCATATATAATTATAACCTCATATAAGTCATAAGTGTTACTTTAGCTCAAACATAAGATCATCACATAATTTTATTTATTTCAGCCATATGCAAGTCTTAACACAAAAATATGCATTTCCATACTATAATGTTCAAATTAGAAACTTCATCATCATATGCCATGAGAAAAATCAACATATATTTCCCTTAATGACCATTCGTCCATACTAAGCTTTTACACCTATATATGCATCAATGAAACATATACATACTCATTATCTCTCATAAACTTCATATGACTAGCTCAATCATTTAATGTGTCATGCATAAGCATTCGACCACCATCATGATATACACATATACATTCTTTCATTTAGTTACATAACCACATATAAGCTCATTTCACCATCTAACTCATTTCTAACCATATAACATTACATTTTCATATAAACATAATCTAAAAACATTTATTTACTACACCTCACATTACATATTCACATCGCTCAATTCAAACAATTCCAATAGTCATTTTGACCAAGTCATAAAATATCATCAACACTAACATATAACATATATTTATCATTATGCTATTAACCACATAATTAATCATAACTCATAGCTTAAACCAAGAACATACTTATCCTCTACCTGGAGGCATTTGGCCTCACTTGGCAAACATCCAACACATACCCAATTCTTAACATAGCACATGTATAGCATTACTCATAACCACATACCATCAAATTAACACATTTACACAAAGTTTCATCAACATACATACACATATCGCTTGCCCTATCATTTGACCACCACAAAGAATGCACATAGCCATCATATTTCCACTAATTTCTCATTATTTATTGCATACCTAACATGCATTTACACCTAGCATTCAATTACAACCCATTTAACATAATAAACATTAAATTCTCATTCACATACACACTTGCACTTTAAAATTAATTACACATAACACTTGCTAACATGAATACACTTACAATTGAGGTCAAAATACACCCAAAGACTTGATCAAACTTTTTCTTTCCCCTTTCCTTTATTTGGCTCCACTTTCTCTACATACACATAATAGGCAAGATTTTATAAAAATCACCAAAAATGATAGAAGCTTTCAAAAATCAATCTAATCATATAAATGTTCTTGGGCACCCAAAGACCATAGGAAAAATACAAAACTCAAATAAAAAGCTCTACATTAAAAATTATGTACTATTCACCCATACCTTATATCTTTAAACTCTTCCAATCTTTTCTCAAATTTCCACTTCTAATGAACTCTAACAATGATGGAGGGATGGAATAATGGCTTAGAAGTGAGAAATTTATGGTGGATTGATGAATTGAAAGAAGAAGAAATATTAAAGTTGCCTAATAATGGCATCGGCACTAAGAGGTAAGAAGAGAGGGGTTAGGCAACCACTATTCCCTCTTTGACTCTCTTTTTTATAGTCTCTTTTGACTTTGGCCTTGGTCAAATAAATAGAGGGCCAAGATTATATCAAATTAAAAACCAATAGCCACCATTTTTCTTTTATTTCTTTCAATTATTCTAACCCCTTAATAATCCTTAATCCATATTCCAATCTTCCCATATAATTATCCTATCAAGGTCTGCCAACCCTTAGAAACCCATGTTCAAAAATCGAGAAAAGCCAAATTAAAAATCATACTTTAATCGATTCTCGATTTTAGTAAAAATACTTCTCAATATTTAAAGATTCCAATTCAAATGCCAATGGACTATTTGGAATATATAAGTATCAAGTTGTATCAATCCCAAAATTTTCTGAGCAAAAATTGAATATTTTACAGTTCAGCTAAAACTAGGTTACTATTCATATAACACAGCTATAAAATATTAACTATTATTTTTAACCATCTAAATGACTTCAGATTGATACCAAATTTTGCCTAAAATTATTTTAGGACTAGAATTTTCATTCAGTAAGATTAGTGTGATCTAGGTTTTAAAAAATACTATTCATCATGGGAAATACTATTTATAAGTCGGGATTTTTTGGGCATTACAAGAGAATAGATTGAAAAGACCTAAGGTGTCTAGAGAAGAGGATCCAAAAAATAGTGAAAAGATAAGGAAAGAAAAAATAGTTCCTTTTATACTAAATTCTAAAAAGAAGGTAGCTAATATAGATAATTCTAATTTGGCTTAAAACTTTACAAAGTCTTTAGGGCTAGTAGAATAAGCTTCAATTCATATAAATGATAGAAATTTAATAAGCTACTAGCTATGAAAATGGCTTTATATAAACCCAACTACCCTCATAGGATGAAAAAAGAGTTAATACCTAAGGAAACTCAATGAGGCTAGTAATAAGCCTTACAACTTTTCTCAATTTGGATTGTGAAAAGAAGGCATATGAAAGGATAGGTGAATGGGCTACTATGATTAGGTTATAGTAAAGTCAGAAAGCTTGACTCTAAAACAAATCTACGAACTTTGTAAAACCACTATGGTAGGAAATGCCCAGAAGTATTAGATCATGTTAGCAGAAAATAGCAAAATAATAGATGAAATAAATAAAGGATTACTAACAGATAGTGTGATTACCATAAGAGTATACACTTTAAAAATAGAATTTGGTGGATTCTCATTATCAATAGAATCCCTAGAGAAAAAACCATCTCTTTTAGATCTAATAAAACTATAAATCTGTGACACATGTTACTTTGAAAATTATTCATGTGAGTTCTAAAAATATTATTACAATCTTAATTTTGCAACTCAAAATTAAATGTCTAAAATATTTTTTTGCTAAGCTTCTAGAACCATGGCTTGAGGTAGCCAAAATAGCCTTTCAACTACTCTTAAATGAAAACAAAGTTGTAGATAGTTTAGGAGAAAAGATATAGGAGTTGAAGTATACCATGAGAAAGGCATGTATAGAGCTCTAAGTAAGGGTAGATACAAAAATATCTTCCTTATTTGAATAAGAACAAAAAAAAATTAAATATGTCCATGAAAGATATAATTGTCTATCTAGGAATGACAATCAATTAAGAATTGAATATTCTTCTAAGAAAAAATTTAAAGGGTATAAGAAATGAAAAATATCAAAAAGAGAAAGAGATGAGATGAAAAGGTCAGATAAACCTTTTAGGTTTATTAGGAGAAAGAACAACTTTAGGGAGAAGGATAAAATAAAAGCTTTCAAGAAAAAATATGAGAGACAACCTAAATGCTATAAAGGAAAACCTTTAAGTAGCTATTTATGATGTTATATTTATGGCTTAAAAGAAGCTGATTCTTATCCTTACAAGTTGTCCTCACAAGAATAAGCAAAAAGAAAACCCGAGAAAAGTTTTCTTTGAAAATGAGAGTCTAGTATATGAGCTCATAGATGAGGAAGAATTATTTTATATGGACTCTAAGATAGATTTAATCTATAAAGTAGTATCTAAATATGAGATTGAATGATGAATTTTATTTATGGACAATCTAAATATTCATAATGAATAAAGCCAAAGCTGCCTTGCAAAAAGGGTTAGCCCCTTTAGATAATACTCTGGTACAGGAAGAATCCTTCTAGGATGAAGATACCTCTAGGAATTGCTTAGAATGGGAATTACCTAAGGTAGAAATGAATAATTTTTATAGCAAGTCTAGATTTAACTCCAAATCAATTATAAATGACTCTCAATATAAGTCACTAACTCAGGCTTCTAATATAGAACTAGAAATGATAGATGTATCATTTCTAATATAATCCTATGATAGCAACAGTCTTAGATAAGCATTGGAGATAGTTTAAAGATCAATTAATATCAAGTGTACCAACAAACCTTGCAAATGGTCTAATTTGGTTTTAGACTTACTCGAATTTTTTGATGGCTTTGAGTGACAGGTGTTTGGGTAATTAATTAACCTTAAGGATAAAATCATTAAAAATGGATAAAAAGAATTTCCAAGCCAAGTATTTGGCATATCGCATTATGATAGTGTTTAGGCTAATAAACACTACCAATCTAGAGGTAAGGAATATCTCTAAGGTAATAGAGTTGTTTGAAAAAGGGGCAGATAACTTCATATAATTCCATAGGAAAGAAATAAATCTCTTAGAATAAGTTGGCCTAAAAGTTGAGTTCTTATAGAACCAATAGAACATTCAAGACTAATAGGTTCTTTAGATATCACCCAAAAAGGAAAAAACATATTTTTACAATTAAAAGAACTAATGAGGAACCCAAAATCATGAAACAAATGCCTATAAGATCAAAGTCTAGAAAAATAAGTGAAGAAACCCCTAAAGTAGAACTAGAATGGCCAAGTAAGATTCCTATGAGAGAAAAGGGCAATCATTGGATAGTAATAGGAGAATAATAAGTTATAAGGATTTTAGCCTACCAATTTATGCTGAAGATGATGGAAGCCAAGAAAGTGTAAGAGCTATGAGGTAAATAGCATTCATTCCTAAAGTGCTAAGACAAGTTCAGGAAATCTTTGAACAATGTTCTATGCCTTTTAAGGAAATTTAGAAGATGGTTTCCTCCATCGTTATGGCATCAGAAAAGGCCTTTAGCTTCCAAAAGATAGGTTTAAGTGCATATATAGAAATTACATTTAAATTTTCTAGTTACTATGCCTATTTTTTAGATGTATTAATTGATATAGGGTGTACAATTAGTAGTGCAAAACCAAATGCATTGCCTAATAAGTGGTGGCACCCATTACCCCAACCAATGATGTTACTAATGGCAGGAGGTAAGGTAAATGTAGTAACACATAAGGCAGAACAAGTGCCTACTTATCATTAGTGGAAAAAGGTTTATCATTGATAAACTTTTGGCATTCTTGGAACTCGAAGCTAACATCATTTTGGGAAATGCATTTTTAAAAGAATAAAGAGAAAATTATCCCTTAGTGTAGGATGAATTTCATGTATCTCTTACAAGAACACAATCCCAATTCTTTCTAACCCTGAATTTAAACTAAAATTTAGATTTTATCTTATTAAAATATCTTATTTGTGTTTTTATACCTTATGAACCAGCTTTCAGAGTACAAGCACAGCGTGGTGAAATTTGGATAAAACATTTGTTTGAATTAAATGATACATGGTATAAAGAGTTATGTTTTAAAACAAAAAATACAATAGAGAAACCAATTATGAAAAGCATTCAGCTAGTAGGAAATAAGTGGGGTAAGTTCCTAGTTAAATTAACTGATAATTTTTATGAGGACCTGCTAAATTTATGGGTTTTAAATGGTATAACAACCAAATTAAAGCTAAAAAAACCAACAAAATCATTAAAGCTAGAAACATAACATATACAAATGAGATGATTGAGGAATTTGACAAACAAATTATTAAGTTGCTTAAAAAAGGTTTAATTAGAGATAGTATCAATCCACATTCTAGTCCAACCTTTATGGTAATTAACCCCACAGAGTAAGTGTGAGAAAAAGCATAAATGGTTATAGATTATCTTAGGTAAATCAGGCCATAAAAAGCTACAGTTATAAGATTATACTATAGGATGTCATAGATAGGGTAATTCTTAAACAACCTTCCATTTTTTTTTATAAATTTAATTTAAAAAGTTGTTATTAGCAAGTAAAAATGGAGGAAAACTCAACACCTTTAACACATTCAACATGCCTCATGAAATGTATGAATGGTTGGTAATGCCATTTAGATTAAAAAATGCCCAAGGCATATTTCAATGCAAAATGGATAATACTTTTAAAGCATTAAAGAAATTTTGTGTGGTTTATATAGACGATGTGTTAGTCTTCAATAACAATAAAGATAAACACATGAGTCACTTTAAGCAGCTAGCTGATATCTTCCAAAAAGAAGGTATATTTCTATCTAAAAGAAAGATAGAGTGGTTTAAAGAAGAGCAAAAATTTTAAGGATTATTGCTAAAGGTAAGGTATGGCTACATATCTCAGAAAAAAATTATTCAATTCCTTGATGAATTGGAAGATAAAAAGCAAGTACAAAGGTTTTATGGACTTGTTAACTATGCTAGACAATTCGTGAAAAGTCTTTCCAAATACCCTGAAAGGATTACAAAGAAAATATTTTATAAAAATCTCTTGTATTGGGATTATGAATACACTCAGGTTGTAATAGAGGTAAAAGAAAAAATTGCCTTATTTAAATTTGCCTTCTAACACAAATCAGTTAGCCTTGGAGACAGATGTTTCGGATTGGAGTTAAAAAGCAATTTTAAAAATCAAGCAAAGAAAAATAGAACCTATTTATAAGCAATGTTTTTAAAACCAGACTGAGCAACGAATCGGACTAACAAATAAGTCATGGTTCAACCAGTTCAATCGGTTGGATCAAATTTTTCATTTTTTATTAAAATAAAATTATTTATAAGAAATTTGATAAGATAGTATAAACAACCCTATGTAAATAAATTGGATAAAATTATTAAAATGAAAAAAATAATCAATATGTATAAAAATAAATTTAAAAATAATAATATAATATAGTGATTTAAAATTATTATGAAAAAATAAAAAATAAAACTTAAAATTAGTTGAAAACAAAGAGATGTAGGTGTGAGGAATTAAACTCGCGCCTACAACTATTTCACAAATGCACATACCACTCAACCAGATGGGGATTTCA
>CANXYI011161656.1:0-12147 GCA_948208565.1 Hura crepitans
TCCTTTGCACCATTCAGTGGCTTAGTCAATTTCATAATTTGGCGGCTTAGTCATTCGCACCATTCGATGGCTTTATCATGCACACCATTTGGTGGCTTTATCCTTTGCACCATTCAATAGCTTTATGATTTTGTCACTTGCTGCATATATGGTTAATATGCATGGAAAATATATGTTCTTAAGTAAGAAAATATGTTAAAAATTTAGATTAATGCATGTCTTTAACGTGCAAGGGAAAGTATGATAAATGAAGCATACTTTTAATGCAAAGGGAAACATAGATAAATAATGAATGCTTTCATGTATAGAATAGTATAAATGACTTATGCTTTTCTTGCATAAGAAAATTATGATGAATAATGCATGCTTTCTTGCACTAGTGGATTAAAAAATGATGCATAGGTAAAATGATTCATGTTTTCATGCATAAGAAATCATGAAAACAAAGGATGAATGCTTTTCATGCATAAGGAAAGTATGGAAATAAATGATACATGCTTTCATGCATAGAAAGATATGGATAAATGATGTTGAATGAATGACTAATAGGTGTTTGCTTTCATGCGTAGAGGGATATGTAGATAGAAGATGCATGCTTTCATGCATGGGAAAATGATATGGACAAAGGATGCTTGCTTTCATGCATAAGAAGGTGATGCATGCTTTTCATACATAGAAAAGTGTGGGTGATTTTATGAAGGAATAAGATGATTGGGTGTTTATGACATGCGTGATAGCACTTAATCTTTTGAGTGTTGAATGATGAATGTAATGAGGGTTATTAGTTCCTAATCTTTTTTAGATAAAGGAATGTGACAAGGTATACATAATAATGCATTTGCCTTTGCTTATTTTCTTCTCAATAAATAAGGAATTTGAAGAAATGGTGGATAAAAATAAGACATAATTATGACTTTTGTTTAGGTGATTGAAAGAATGAATCATTTTTTACAATGTATGAATGGTGATGGCAGATGAAAGATGTTGTATGTTAAATGATAGATGCATCCTTTGCTATGATGAATGTATGAATGAAGGCAGGCAAAATATGTATTTTTTTTAAATGGATGTATGAATGGGTGAGAGTGAGTGTAACTGAACCTATTGTTTATGATGTATGTATGAGTCAATAAATGTTTTGTTATTAAGATCACTGTTATCTCAAACTAATCATAAGAAAAGGTTGGGTTAAAAAAAGAATGAAGTTGTGAAGTTGTAGGCTAGGTTGGGCTAATGAGAATCAGATGTCTCTTAAAGAAAGAGTTCAAGTTATGGGGATGGAAAGGAAAGGAAAGGTGTTGAGAAGGAAGTTGAGTTAAGGTTAACAATGGTGATGCTAATGTGAATTTGCCATAATGGACATTTAAGTATGTGTAGCTGAAGAGTGAATTATTATGATGAATGAGCATGAAATGTATGTGGTTGCACAACATGGTACTCTTGTTATTAGTTGGTTCGAAGATTTTCCAACTAAACATTTTCTCTCAACCTCTAATTTTTGCCTAGATTGCCTATCCCAAGTTTTCAATCTAGCGATGTTTTTTTCCTTTTAATTTTGTTATATTTTTTTATATTTTGAATTCAGTTTATCCACATTTGGTTAAGGCTTTGGATATGATTTGTGTAATGTTTGATCAATTGAGTATGGACTTGCACCTTGTAAGATGGCTTGATGTGTTTTGGATCTCATAGCATGAGAGATGGAGCTTTTCATAAGTAGTTCATTGTAAGTTCCGACTACATGCCCCCTAGCATCTAGAATTTTTGTTATTCAAAATTCATTCTTTTCACCTTTCAAAGTACTGCATTGATGATAACCTATTGTTAGCCAGTTCGAAGATTTTTTGACTAAATATTTTCTCTCAAATTTCCCTATCTTTTGCTTAGGTTCATGCTCTTGGTTAATCAACCTAGTGGGAGCTAAAAAAATCATTTCTCTTTAAATGAGGGCAACCATAGTTGAAAAAGGAATACTCCATTGTTTGAGGCTTAAGGCAAATTTGTTTTCTGTTGTAGGATTTTGGAGTTTACCATCTTCTAATTTTTAAATTTTTGTGTGAGGAAGGACCAAGAAAGGTTTGGCTTTTTAGTGTGATTGCCACAAACTTTTAGGCTTTAGAAATGATAATACAAAAAGAATTTGATGCTTTGAGTATTATAGCCTATTTGGATTTCTTTAAAGATTTGAACAAAAGGCACTCTTTTGGGTGTAGTTGCCCTCCACTCATTATTTTCTTTCTCTCATCTCACATTCAGGGATATTTATTATGCTTTACAAGGAAAGATTAAGTCTTGAGCTACAAACTTGTGTGTAACAATGGTGAGCCATCATGAATCAGAATAGATGCGGATTAAGTTGATTATGTTTATTTCTTTTTCTCTTTTTCTTTTTCTTTTTTTTCTTTTTCTTTTTTTTTCTTTTTTTCTTATTTTGTTTTGAATTCTCTCAACTCACTTTCAAGAGTATCATGTTATGCAATGATTGTGGTACACAAAGATGCTCATAAAAAAGTCAAAATAATGTTTTATTAAACTTTAATTGTTCCAACATAGAAGAAAGAAAAATACTAAAAAAGAGAACAAGGACAGTCTAGTCTATCTTTATTAGATCCTTCCATATCCTTGATTGGCAGGATCTTGTAGTTGGTCAAGAGTTGGTCCATAAGGTGGTAGACCAAAAGTCAGAAAGAAAGAACCTCAGTTTTCAGAGATTTGAGGGATGTTGGTGAAGTTTGGTAATGGGAAATTTTAAGGGTAAGGTATTGTAGCATGGTCTATGAGATCTTGGATGGCTAAACATAATGCTTTGCAATTATTAGTCAAATGGCTAGTCTTTTAGTGATAAGCATAGTATAGGTCATGGCAATGGTTAGGTGGAAGTGGTGAAGGGTGATGTTCAAGTATTAAGCGGCGAAGGAGGTTTTCTTTTTTAATTCCTTGAGAATTGAAGACAAAGACTTATTCAAATAGGGAAGTCTATGAGAAATCTTCCTTAGCATGATTTTAGGGTTATTGCTTGCACCCATGGTTGAATTCATTCCTATGGGGTTCTGTAAAGAGCTTTGTTGTTAGACTTCAAACTTCTCTTGCATCTTTACTTTTATGAGTGTTAACAATTTTTTTTTTGTTCTAATACTGCCACTGCTTTATTGAACATGCTTTTAGTCACAAATTGACTTTCACATTTTGTTTTAGGTCTAGTTGTCATTTTTGTGATGAAGATTATTGAAAGTAGCTGAGGAGTTGAGGTTTTTTTTCTTTGAAAAGCCTGAGTGGAGGATGATCCTTATAGTTAGTGTGATACATTTGTTAATGCAATGTGATGCATGTTTCAAGCATTAATGATGCTATGTTACATATGGATGATTGTAAGATTTGAATGTTAATGATGTATGTGATGTGTCTAGACATAATGGGACTACACATGCATATGGATATATGATGGATGTGAGGTTTACATTATAGTATGCCAAGTGTATAGATGAGATGTAACATTTATAATTCAAATGCAGGTGATATGTATGGTATTACAAATGTGAATGTATAGATGAATAAAGCATGACTAAACCTATATGTGATGATGTGCCTAGCCATAATGTTGCTGCATGTATGCAAGTGGTTCTGTGATGGATGTTACAACTATATTACGCTAGATGATAGAAGGTAAATATTGGTAATGCCTACATGTAGTATCTATGTAGACATAGAAGAAGTTTGAATGTTGCATGATGCTATACCCATGTGTTTGGTAATAGAGTTAATGCCTGGATAAAGGCTTCTATGATTCTAATGGCTTATGACACAATGCATGATATGGGCTATTGCTATCAAGTGCATATCATGATGGATGACCTATGCATGATTTCTAGTTATGACTATTAGTCTTTGATCCATCTTTTCATTAGTAAGCTTTGAATGTTAATGTGATTTAGGAGTTTCGCCTTTCAAAGTCCAAATGTATTTATACAAATGACTAAAAAATAAATTCATTATTTTGTTTTATTGAATGAAAATATTACAAAAGCTCACTACTAAACTAAACTTAGAAAAAGGAAAAGAGAAGGAGAGCTTCTAAGCTTCGAAATTACGAATTTGCTTGGTATCAATGAGATTTTGAATGGTTTTTACACTCATCTATCAGATCCCTATCTTCTAATGATAGGCATAATATAGATAATTTTTATGCTTAGTTGGGAGTGGCCCTATTGGAGGTTGGTATGGAAAGGATAGGAGCTTCCCTTCTTTTATGAGCTTGTTCAAGCACCAAGACATAAGTTTACCTAATCTAGAGAAGCATCAAGTGTTGACCATGTTGACATTTGTGGCTTAGCTTAAATTATCATCTTGATGGGCATGTTTCTCATTTTTCTTGAATCCACTATTTTGGAATGTTAGATCAAGATTAATAGCTATGTCCTTGAGTCATTCCCATGTGGTAATGCCTTTAGTAGAAAGCCTAACATTCACATAGCTATTAGCATTCTTGATGAACATCTTGATTTGGTCGATGTCATTTAGCTTGTTTCTCATTTTGAGCACTTTGTCCCTCAATTTTTCTAAATATTCAAAAAAGGCTTTATCAAGTTTTTAGTGCACCAATTATAAGCCTTTGATGGTTACTTCTATAGTTGCATTGTTTGAGTATTGCTTACTGAATGCATGAGCCAGCTCTTCCTAATTTATCTTAATCTTCCTTTCTAAGCTATGGTGCCAGTCTAGGGCTTGCCCAGTTAGAGACATATTAAAGAAGCTCACCATTTGTGTTTCTAATAGGTTGGTCAACCTCATGGTTACTGCATACAACTTTAAGTGAGTCCTCAAGTCAGAAGTGCCATCAAACTTATTCAAATTTGGCATCATGAATTTGTAAGGTATGACATGATCAGACTTTAGGCTAATATCTTCTAGGTTGATGCCTTTGCCACTAGTCACTAGGTGGCTCATGGCTTCTAACTTTTCATTTAGTTCTTTGATAGGATCCTCGTTATCATATTTGGGTGATGGAACCTTATTATAGATAGGCTTTATAAGGGGTATTTCTTCATTAAAAAGTTAGTCATCAACCATCTCATTCTAGCTATTGTTAGTAGTAGAAGTTTGACCTTTATCTTATTGGATATAGATACTAAACAATGATATGGTTAAGGTAGCCATCATCATTTCTTCCTTCTCTTGAAAAGCCTTATTTAGCATGGTCCTTATTACTAATTCATCTCTAGACATGATTGTTCTCCTTGGTGGAGTGTAGATGGATCAATGGTGGCTGCCAAAATAGAGGGTTAGTGATGATGCATGATTTGTCTTGAGATGATGTAGGATATGTTTATATGTGCATGATGCATGAATGGTGTAAATATATGGATACATGATATGATGTATGAGTAAGAAATTACAAGATGACTACCTTTAATGTGCAGTTCGCGCTAATGTGTAGTGTGTGAGTGTTTAAATAGAAATGTAAGAGCTTATAAGATGCAAAGAAAGGTACAAAGTTTAAGTTTATGTAGTATGTATAATATTATATATGTGCATTGAAAGCATGATATACACCTATTACATAGGAAGGATATAAATGAGAAAGGTGTAAAGTTTATGTTATGTAGCAGGCAAAATATTTTGCATTTGTATAGTAGAAGGATACAAGTTAGATTTATAAAGACAAATGCAAGCAATAAGCCTTCTGACCTTATTACTCCTACACATGTTATCTTAGTCATTGATCCTAGGTGGGATTACCTAAGCATTATCAAGGGATGCATAAGTTCGAATATGGGCTTTTTTAGGCCTAATGACCTATCGTATTTAAAGTTCATGCAAGGATAATGGCCTATAACATTTAATTCTTGTTTAAGGTGAAATTATGTTGGGCCCATTCCAGATAAAAGGCATAATGTGCTTCCCCCACATCAAATAAGGCTAAATGTGATAGGCCCATATAGGAGTCAAAATGCAATTACAATCACTTATGGTTATGCAACCTAAGGGAAGTTGTTAAGCTTAACTATATAGGCTCATGGTTTGGTTAAAAGGGCTTATAGCTCCCATAAGTAGAGGTCTCTCCTAATGAGTCTTTCTAATCAAGGATAATAGCAATCGATTAATTCACCTTTTCATATACTTAAAGGCATGAGGCTTTGTGAGTGATGGATATGCTAGCACTTCTCTATTCTTTAATGAAAAATGGAGTCATGGTTTACAACACCACCTAGGGTAATAGGGACACAATTTATATAGGATGTAATGCATGGGATTGATAAAAATTAGAATATTATATGGCATATTATATAGGCACTTTCAAATTGAGATTCTCAATCCCTAATTGAGTCATCACTATAGAGATTATGATATTTTTAATGGGGATGAGAGTGGTTAGTGGAGTCACTACTTGGCCTTCACATTAGGACCTCTTATCTTCTGTACCAGAAATGTTCAAAATTTAGACCTTATTTATGCCCCAATAATATGCCTTCTTATATATTGTAATGTTTATCAATCCCTTTTCAATCAAGCACACATTATATTTAATTTATGTCACCTTTTCATGTAGAGAAGTAAATTGCAATATTTAAAGAATATAACAAGTGTAATCATACATCTAAAAGAACAGGTCATTGATTAGTTGTTTTTGACCTACAACTACCTGTAATTCCATAAGAATTAGCAATAATTGTCTGACTCCCATCTCTAGGAGATTAGCCTTTATTAAAATACATTTTTTATGTGAATTTTGATTAAAGAAAACTTAAAACCATTTTGTTTAAGAAAACACCAATTAATTATGAAGAAAACAATTTTAATGTGAAGTTAAGGTTTAGCATGTAAAATAAGTTATTAACTATCTATTACAAACCTAGAATAAGCAATAAAGTGTAAATAGTACAAATCGAAAAGAAATAATCCAAAGTATAAAACCAGCCTTATCTATACGAAATTAGGTCCATGCGGACCTTATGAGGCTCTAGAACATATCCATGTAGACTAATGCTTATAAGGTTATATGTCTGTCTAAACTTCTACTCTAGTGAGATAAGTCACTTGTATACAACTCAAAGAAAGAGGTTAATGGTACTAGATAAAGAATAAATAGAAATAAAATATGTATGTCTATGTGGACTAAGTTCCTCATGAAAGTAAGTCCGTGTAGACTACATAATGATATACACAAGAATAAACAAATATGTCTGTACGAACTACAATCCTTATGAGAGGGAGTCTGTACGGACTAAACAACAATTTTAGTATGCCAACAATATACATATTAACAAATAGAATCATTATACATGGCAATATTATTTTAGGCATGTCAGTGTGGAAAATAGAATACATGAAAACATAACACTTAAGATTGATATAACACTATTATTGACCTTAAGTCTGTGCAGATTACAAATCATGCATATAATGATAAAGTTAGTTCGTGCAAACTTAGACATGTTCATATATAAGTCCATGTGGACTATAAATTATACATATATCAAAAGTGCTAATTCATGTGGGACTTAGACATGCTCACATATAAGTCCATGCGATTAGGACGAAAATTACAGAATATTTATAATATAGAAATAAACAATTTTGCAATATGAAACAAATAAAATGATGACCTACTCGTATGATCAATATGGGGAGTATGTAGAATCACCTCACTTATGATTAATCCTTAGAGATCATAAGTCCATGAAAACAACAAGAATCTACATAATGATAGGCCTCATATCCTACCCTTGTAAGTGGACTTCAAGCAATAATGCAAAGTGTAGTGGTTTAGAAGAATATATTTTTGAGTGTGGGTTAATTAGACTAGTAGAGTGATTCCTCAAAGGTTTATTAGCCGTTGTAATTTTGATTCTTAGCCTCCTCCTTGATATATTGAAACACCCCCTTAAATAAGATTATAGGAAGGGTATTTATAATGTTAAGGTTTAAGGAATTCCATCTAGAGATGGTAGAATCCCTCTAGGACTAGGATTCAATGCCTAAATAGGAATTCTGCACTTTTAAAAGTTTTATGTCAATAAGTCTATGTGGACTTGTATGGCTTAGTCCATGTGGACTAGGGTATGGTTGGATTAGTCCATGTGAACATGGGCTTTGGCTTGTCCGTGCGGACCTTGGGCTGTGGGCTTACTTAGTCTAGGCTGGTTATGGTGTAGACCTCATATCATCAAGTCCGTGCAGACTTGTAACATGCTTGTCCATATGGACATAGGTTTCAAGTTGCTTGTCTCACTACTTGAGCCTATCTCTAGTTATCATCTTTAGCCTAAAAAGGTGAATGGGTCTATACCACAACGGCTTCACTCCTGCACACCCACTAAAATCAATGTCAAGCTTGGACCTTAGGCCTATCAGCCGAAGCCCTCCATAGTCGACACAAATATGCAATTTTTATGTAATTTAGGTCGCACTGCGAGATTTTTGAGTTAAAGTCCAAATACATAAGAAAGTCCTGGACCAAAAATAGAGGTGTTTATAGTTGCCCCCCTTTGTTAAAGTTCTCCCTTACTTATTTTAATGCAAAATTTCCCTTCAGTTGTTACCTATATCTCCTAAGTCAAGTGTTTATCATACACTTTCTCAGACTTGAATAAACTAGGATATTAACATTTAACACAACTACACCATATCGTAGTATGGTGGTATACCTTATCCATCATATCCATAATAGTAGTTTCAAATTCGTTAGCTTAATTTTGTACTAAGAATTTACAATATTGCTTTAGATCCTCAAGCAAACTTAATCAGCACCACATAGGTCTTCATCCTTAACTGATAGTAATTCGATTAATATCTATCTTGGTAAAGCTCCCTACATCCTTCAACTGTGTACTATATTATTAATCATTGGTGATCCTTTAGGGCTGCTTACTTGATTAATACCCACACATTACCATAGAGGCTTATATAGTGACCCTCTATATAGAAAGTTGATGTCACAGTTGTATCAAATAATAAACAAAGGTCAATTGTATCTACCTAAGAATATCTTTAATCAAAGTTCTATAGGCCATTGAAGAACAACCTTTACTCACTAGTTTTGCAATCACCCCACTATTGATCAATTCACTATTTAAGCATCACATCCTAAAGTTTAAACTCACCTTATGTGTAAACTCCTTTCTAAAAGATCACCTTATAATGAGGCTATAATAGCTAATATTATGAAATAAATATCTATTTTAATTTTATATTCATTTTTAATGCCTTCCTACTACCTGCTCACATATTAGACCCATTATCTACCTAATCTATGGTCAATACCCTTTATGGTAAGGATCTACTAGTCTTACCTACTTGGAAAACCTCATCTTAGTCTTTATCTACCCTTCTAAATCAAAATCCATTTTGTCACACATACTTATAAATGTATATATGATCAATTATATTTATGTATATGAATGACTACTTCTTTTCTTATTCTATTGCATAGTAAAAGGTTTAGTGTATATATATATAGCCATAGATTATTGAGTCTCTTAGTGCTCTACCTAATCCTATATATAACTAACTAGGTGTAATAAACTATTTTACACTGAACTAATAATGCCAAGACATTAAATTAATGAAAGGAAACATTTTACATCTATATTTTTCTACTGCCATCCCCTCATAAGAATAGTTCTTGAGAACATATACCTTAAAGATACATAAAAACTATAATATTTTCAAAACAAATATTTTTAAGTGTATATTATTTCATGACTTTATGTTTTGGCATAAAATAAAAATTTTCAAAATAACAAAATGTAAGACTAATTTCTTGTTATTTTTGTTGGGTATGGGAGCTTGCTGTGTAATGCTCAAAAAATCAAAATATTCTAAGTAGTACTTTATGGGATATGAATATTTTTTTTTCGAGACCCGAGTCAAACTAATCTTATTGAATGGAAGTATTAATCAAAAAAAAAATTTTGGTTTAATTTTGAAGTGAGAACGAAGTTATTTAGATGGTTAAAAATACAAGTAAAGTTTTTATGGTAGTCTTACATGAATAGCGACCTAGTGTAAGCTAAATCGTAAAAATATTTCATTTTTTCCCAAATAGACTTGGGACTGGTACAACTTAATACTTAAATGTTGCAAATATTTCATTGCCATTGGAATTGGAATTTTTGGATATCGTGATATAATTTTAATAAATTGATTAAAGTTAAAAAGTTACATTTATATCGAATTTTCTTTGTTTTTGACCTCATGTTGTTTATAGGACTTGGATTATATGATTTTTCAAGGGTTTAATTGGATGTTAATTAATGGAATGAAAGTATAGATTTGGATTAAAAGGAGAGAGAAAAGAGTTTGATTTACTTTTAAGTTACCCACATAAATATTGTAAAAATTACATAAATTTATATTAAAGTATGTATAGTGCTTTATCATCAACGTCGTCTCTTCCATTTTAGAAGCTGACTACTTCCCTTTTCTAAAACCTCCCTTTTTTGTCTTTTTCCCTTAGTTCTAATCCAAGATTATCTTATTCAATCACTAAAACCAAATCCCTATAACCCCTAAAATCCTTTGGTTGCAAGCATTTAAGGAAAAATCAAAGGATTTCCATGGTTTGAAGTTATAATGAATAGTGACAATGTTTTATTTTAGTATGTTTTTCCAAGTATTAGTGTTTTTCCAATGTTTTTTTGGTGACCAAGAGTTTGTTTATTAGGTCAATTTTTATTTTTAATGCACTTCTGATTTTATGCATTTTTTTTTCATAACAAGCCTATTTATGTTTGTAGAGTAAAGTGAGAGATGAAAAGATAAAGGTAAGGAGAAGGCTTGAATCTAACTTTTGGGTGCATTTTAGCTCTAAATTAAGTGTAATTGAAGTAAACTATGTTGATTTTATGCATGCCCTAATAATGAAGTATGTGTGTATGTATATGGAATTAAGCTAAATGACACTTAATAATATTTGATGCATCATAAACATAAACACAAACTTCATTATTATGTCATACATAAAATCAAGTGGAGATATGGAGAAATCATGGCCATCTAAATAGAAAGGTGGAATTATTGTCATGGAAATAAGTAAATGATTTTTTAGTTAATTAGACATAGATTAATCCTAACCATCCATGTGTAAATATTGACTTTTGATCCTAGCCATCCATTCCATCTATAAAAGCCCAAATAATAATTTTTAATTTACTTTAGTTTTAACCAAGACCAGCCCTCTTGACTTCTTCATGGTTAAAATTTGTCCTCCCCTTTTCTCCACCATTTGTACATCCTAATTTTACCAAATAATCACTTAATAATACGCAAAAATGGTCACTCTTATAGCACAACATCTTAGCACTTCTAAATTGGTTGAAAAGAGGTGGATTTTAGAAGATAAAATGACATCGAAGATAGGTGCTTTTGTGACACCAAATTGGATAAGTTGATCTCAAACCAAGAAATTTTTATGAGATTATATGAAGGGTAGGATATATTTATGGAATATTATGATAAAGCTTGGTATGTAATAATATTTTTTGATGATTTTTTGTGAGGAAATCCATGATGGAATTGGTGGAAGTTCAGAAGGAATGGTGATATGGTGAGCTTGAAGGTGAGAAAATAAAGCTTATATGGACTTAAACTTGAAAGGTATGTGTATTCAAAACCATGGTTTTATGACTACATATGGATTATGAAAATTATGTGTTCTTTATATGGCATGAATGGATATAATGAATGGATCAAAGAAATTTCTACGTATCTATTGTGATTTTTAGAAGAGAGAGAAAGCAAACAAAAGGAGAAAAAATTTCATAATGATATAAATATGTATTATTTGTGCAAATTTTACTATATTACAAATGTATTATGGAAGTTGGTGAATTAACATGAATAATTAGCAGCAATAGAAACTAATGGTAGAAGAAATGTTTAGGACATAAGGAAACAATATTAGGGTGGTTAAAATGATCAAAATAAAATAGGTGGGATAAAATATTAAGGTGGCCAAAATTTATGTGGAGTTGAAAATGAATAATTGATGTATAATAAAATAGATGTAATATCAAATCATATAAGCAGGTAGAGAAATTAATATAAATCGAGGATAAAGTGGATAAAATACTTAGAATTTAGAATTTATGAGAATCCAATATATATATATATATATATATAGATGCATACATATCTATATATATATAT